>JARHVA010007596.1:412500-645914 GCA_037957365.1 Torreya grandis | reverse complement strand
AACAACCATATAACTATGAATGATCCATGTAGTATATAGGAGAAAATGTATAGGTAAATGTATCATTACAACAAATAGAATAATGTGATCACATGAAGGCCTAAGATATATGATAAATATCATGGAAACATATAGGTAGCAATTAGGAAATGTTCAACAAGAAAACAAACACACACACAAGAACACTTAAAATCAAGTTAAAAGACAATAGTCTAAGGAGACTTACAAAAGGGTCATGTTAAAATGTTGCATAATTTAAGGGAAATGACTTAGTCAAATGTCCAAAAATTAAGACTGACATATTCAAATTTCAATATAATAAAAAATAACATGAAAAATTTCAAAGTAAGCATACATAGGCATGAGGGCCAGAAGCAAAGGAACATATTGAAATGATTGAAAAATGAAGTTAATATTAAGGTAAGACACTCAAAGAAGTACATAAATGAAAAGAATAAGAAACTAGCATAATCATGTCATAATAGCCCATGGATAAAGTGTGTTAGCAAGAAATGTCAAGTGCATAACATATCAAGTACCTTATGACATATATGATCATGGATATAGGCATGTGTAAGTACATTTAAGCTCAAACATGATTATTAAGGATGATTATTAAACCATATAAAATATGAGTATAAATTTCAAAGAAGCAGATGCCCCCAATGTCCACATGACATGAGTAGAGGGAAGGCCCAACATCCAAAATAAGAATATATCATGTATCTATGTATGACTATATCACACTCAAGTAGAAGTGTGGACACACATGTGTATGTATAAGTAACTAAATATGCCATCCATCAACATAGAAGTAACACATATATGCCAAGGATCCAATAAAATATGTTTATGTTGAAATTTTTTTTTAATTTTTTTTTGGTATTTTTGGAATATTTGAAATAGTTTTACTCAAAGAATTCCTCATTAGCAACAGGTGTAGGGACACCTAGAAAAAAATTTAATCTCTATTTATATCGATGTACTACCACCACTTAAATATTATGTTCAATGGTTTACCTGTAGCCAATGGTGTAGGAAAATGGTCATACCCATATGAATAAAATTAACACACATGTTTGAAGTATCTATTGTGTTATATGAAAATGTATGTACCCATATGAATAAAATTAACATACATGTTTGAAGTATATATTGTAGAATTCTAATTGGTTAGCCAATTTTTCCCAAACTATAGATTTGAATATGGTTTATGGTCTAATATCCATATGGTTGAATTTTCCACTTCTGGGCCACATGTGATAGGTAACAAAATGTATCCTTGATATTATAACATCAATGGATAGTATATTAGTTCATTTGTGGTATGTCCCAATCATGTGGTAAATGTGGTGCCATAAGTTGTATCCCACTTGGTATTATAAAATTATAGATGGTGGCAATATATCCCATAAATATTGGTAGTATGGTAAAATCTTCATGTTTTGGTCATTTTGAGGAATAGTTCTCTTTAGAAAGATAGGAATGATTTTGCCTTTTCCTTGTGTTGGATGCAACATTTATGATTATTTCATTCTTATATTTATGAATTAGGTTCTTTAATTTTTCACATTGATTAGTATTGTGGCTAAGGCTCTGATGATAATTATAACATGGTAATCCCTTAATAGGTATAAGTCTATTGCCTACTATGTGTTTGGTAGAAGGTAAAGAAATCATTCCATGTTCAAGTAATAAATATAGTATGTTATAGATATTATCTTGTTGTGTCATGATTTGTACATTTTATTATGAAGCATTTTTAGAAGGACTCCACATTGTTCACATGATGTACTTACATTTGGCCCTTATATGGATGAGTCAATATTTTAACCAAGAGGGATGTATGGAATAATAAGCATTTACATGCTCATCTACTATTTTTTTGCCCTTAACTAGATTTGGGTCTATATTTTATATAAGTGGATTTGGTTTATCTGTACCAAGACCTATAGGTTCAAATAAGTTATACGACAAGTGATAAAATGGATCGAATTTTAATTTTAACATTTTCTCATTTTTCATATCATAAGTTGTATCATCATCACTATCTTAGTAATGTAAACTTGCCCATAATTTTACTCAATAATAACCAATAAAATAAGCTCAAATGTTGGGTACTATTATAATTTTAATAGCTCTTTAGGTAATTATTATTGATCTTTAAGTGTATCTATGTGTACCTCAAAATTTGGTGCCTTATTTGCTTCTGGAGACAAAGGAACCATTGTACTTAACTCACCTACTTCATATGTGTGTATATTCTCAAAAGGGATGTATTTTTAAGGTGGTACCATAGTAGGAACACCTTTAATTTTAGATTGTATCATTTTGAAATTTTAAAAAGGTTTGTAATTGGTATGCATGGATAATAGGGTCCCATCATGTATTAATTTTACACATCGGTGAAGTGTAGATGGAACAACTTCCATTGAATGTATCGAACATCTAGCCAAAAGTAAATTATATTGGTATAATTGAATGTTACTTGAAAAGTAGTTGAAACTATTTTTGGTCCCAATGTCACATCCAATGTGATTTGACCAACTAGAGGGTTATGTCAATTTTCAAACCCTTTTAAGGTGCATAACCATTTTTTGAATAAGATTGGTGTTAATACCCATGGAAGTTAGGAATTTTATGATACAAATGTTTAGGCCCAATCCATTATCAATGAGCACCAATTTGATACCTTTATTTTTCATGGTCACTTATATGAAAAAGGCAAATTTTGGTCAATAATATCTTTGGATGGTAAATATGTTGGATTAAAGGTAATGATATTGGTATTATTCTTGAGATATTTCATGATATCCACAAAATAAATAGGCTCAATATCATTTATAACTTGTGTCTCACATAATTCTTAGTATAGGATATCTTTATAAACATTAGATTATTTTAGAAGCTCAAAGATTGAAATCTTTTCATGTGTATTTCTCAAATGGTCAATAATGTCATATCCCTTAGATTTTATTACAAGCTTAGTTTTAGGAGGCACATTTAGTATATTAATAGGAGGGAGAATTGGTTAAGCAATCTTAACTTTTTGAGTACTAAAAACATGGATCATGGAATCTAATATAATCCATAGGTGAATAATGGGTATGGAATGATATCTATCATTTGAATAAGACTTAGGTAGAACAAATAGTTGAGAACATGCATGTTGACATCTAGATATTGTTTCTATAATATTATAAAAAGGAATTTTAAAGAGAGATCAAGTGGTGTTTTCACTTTGAAACCCTCTTATTATTGGAAAGATTTACTTAATAAATTTTATAAGTAAACTCATGTAGAAAACCATGAAAACTATGACATATTATATCCTGAAATGGGTGATAGATGCATCTATGTTGCACATACTTTATAGCAATCAGGGATTAACAACATAAAAATAAAAAACATGAATATATGTATGGTTTGGTGTTCCAAGATTTGGTTCACCAATTTTTTAACCCTAAAAATAATGTAGGTTGTGGAGGATATATATTTTTAAATGGGTATATAGAAATGACAATTCACAAAGGTGTTAATCAGACCTAAAACATGATAGTTAGATGCTTAACTTAGATATAACATTTGATGAATTTATTAAATTGAGATAGGATAAATATAGAAAGTATAATTATGATAGATATTAAAATGACAAATAAACAATGTACTTAGTTAGTTCTAATTATAACATAGTTTTAGATCTAAAATAGATAGGAAGCAGACTAGAAGATGATTCTAGAATAGTCTCCTAATTATGGATTGAGTGTCTCTTGAGTTGTAGACACTTGCATCATCCTTATATGGTTCCATCAATGCTAGTATTTAGGTTTGAATTAGGTGTCATTTATGAAATACCTAATTTAATAGGATGCAACCACTTGGATTATTTTAGGTTTCTATTCAGATTCACTCTAGTGCATTTAGATCTAGGTCATGGATTGTCACTCCTCATGAAATTGTAAAACCTTAGATATTCATCTTCATTGTGACCTTGGGGGAAAATGGGTTAGTGGGCACATAGTATCAAGCTAACCCCAAAGACACTTATGTCAATGAACATTGTATATATAGCTAATAATCTGAAGAGGGCCTCAGACTGATGTATTTCTCCCTTATGTGTTGGCATGTGTGTGAATCATGCAATATGTGGAAAGCAAGTACAACAGTGACCTAGCTTGTAACTTGGAAAATATAGATCTTGGGTTACTCCTTCAATAATTCAAAATTTTGTGTGTTGTCACTATGATTTATATGGAAATAGGAGAAAATATAGAATATTTGATGACTAAAATGCTTGATTTAATTCCTTTTTTAAGTTTCCAGGTGCCTAGGTAAAAATTTTATAGGTGAGGAATGAATGAGGATTGATATTAAATTTATATCAATCCCTTTGGAGAAATAAATTTCATTAAATCACTTAGGCAAACCATTAGGATACATTTCATTTTAAAATTTAAAGAATTTAGGGCATTGGACACTTGCATTAGACATAGCCACATAAATCAACATAGGTGTTTGTCCTAGATGCTAATATCTAGGGAATAGGAAAATAGGTACATGCTCATAACTTTTATAGGTGAGAGATAAGTACATTATAATAAGTTTGGAAAATATAGAAGGTTATGTCATCAACATAAGACTAGTTAAACCAATAAATATGCCAAGTGGTAAAATATAGATTATATGTGATACTTGGAAAAAAAGGAAAGGTCTAGAACTGAAAGGAACAACCAAGGTCTAACTTTTCCAAGTTTACAAGATTGAGGTGCTATTTAATATATAAATAGTGTCTAAAATGATATAGTATACCATGTTGATTTACAAGATTTCCACATTCTATTTTTTATGAAAGTGTCTGATTTAATCCATAGGGTCTCTACTTATGAAAATCTTCATGAGTCATGTCTCCACAAAGTCTGAAAGACTATTATTTATTTTTAATATAAAACAATTTTTTGACTCTATTGGATAAACCTTGTCTTGGGATAAGGTGTTGTTATACCAAGAATCCTTGAGAAATATTTATTTTATATTAAAAGTGTTTTTGGCTTTAATGGACCAACAAGATTTCTAAATGAGCATATGATTTTGTCTATTTTATCAACACTTGACATGGTCATGGATCCCATGATCATTAATATAATAATATTAAATCATGTTTTATATTATCATTTCCCTTATGTTTACAATAACATGTAATAAATAATGTTAAAATGTTTTATGCAATGACCCATGACATGTAGATGCTTGTTACTATTGTATCCCTTTAACACACCTAGGTTATAATAAAAAATGTGATCATGGGATTTTTTTTCATATTGGAGCCAATATTAACTACATGGTCATATATATAAGATAATTATATCCTCACTATGGTGATATGAAATGATTCTATCATTGGAATTTAAGAATTGTGTTCATTGATGGATAAAATAATGGTTGTGTGCCTACGCTGAGGTATAATATAAAGTTGTTAGTATAAAATTTTCATTTTATTTGATTGAAATTAGTACCTCTATAATTAAATGAATGTTTTAGTTCCTATTATACAAATATTTCTTTAGGATTAACTAGCCTTAAATATATTGGCTAATATGCTAGGTTTCTCTACTAATTTGAGAAGGGTAGGTACTATTTATTTCTCATTAGTTGAATATAATGATCTAATTTATAATTTTAATTTTGGAAATAAATCAGGTGATATAAATAGTTAACTTGGTATAGGAATTTTATGGAAAAAGAAGCTTGATGCAATTTGTGTTCGAACTTGGTTCATATGCACTAACATCTATCTAGTTAAACTTAAATATTGGTAACTAATCTATAGATAAAATTGGAATGCTTGATGAAATAAAAATCAGTCCCTCATGTTTGAATATCATATAAGACTTTCAAGGTCCTAATTTCTAATAAAATTAGGTGCCTAGTTGGTATTGTAATGTCAGTTGGCATTGGTAAGCGTAGACTACTCGTATAAAGGTAATAATCTATTGAACTAAACTAGCTATTCTTATGTTGGTAATGATACTGTATAGCATGATTAATATTTAGTATATTTAATAATGATAATTTATTTTTGTGATTTATGTTTTACCCTATAGTATATAATGGAAAGTCCATATCAGGAAATATGAAAATCCTATGTAACCTCCTTAAAATGAATGGGAAGATGGATAAATGCCCTCAAATAGCTAATAATTGATGGTAGTATTAGTTTCCTAGGACCATCATGAGCTCAAAAATTTATGGGGATCATCCTTTAAAACCAAATTTTTACATGTGACTAACCATAAATGGATTTATCTTGTGTTTAATGTGTCTAGTGTAGGATGCTACACTAACCTATGGATGATTTTTTTGAAGAAATGTAACCATGACAAAAAAACATCACTGCAATATGTTAACATTTTTTTTATGGATGTATACTAATTATATGTACAAAGAATATAAAATTAGTTTAAAATGTCACATTAAATAATTAAATTTTATTGGGATATTATAGACTACTATAATGATTTTGCATGTCTATGTGATGACATTTATGTAGGAAGTAGAACTATTAGTATAATGTTTCTCCATTTCATAGATTATTGGTCCTAATTTTGATTATACAAACTAAAATTTTTGGAAATATTTAGTTATGCATGAAATATTCATTGTAAAGGGCATGTATGTCTAGGAGGAAAGGGTCAGATGCTTATAATTTTTCCCATAGCCACCAAAATGAATCCTTTTTAATGGAGTTAAGATGTCATATCCTTGTCTTAGACACAATTATATGGGGTTATAATTATAGGATAAAAGTATGAGAATTAATTTAATGTGTTTCTTTCACACTTAAAATAACATCCACTTGTCATATTTTTCTTTCAGTAACCTTCATTGTCTTATACTTGATTGTGCTTACTATGATTTTATGATCACCTCTATTATGGGTAAGCTAGTCGTGTCAAATATTAGACAATAATTACTTGAAAATGTTCTAAACAATCATTGTGTTTGGGTATATCATGTTTATAAATCAAGATGTGAGTCATAAATACTATCATTTCTTAATTATTAAGTGGCCTTGGTGTGTCTTATCATAAGATAAAATCATATTATTTTTTTCATTAGCTTAGGTATCATGGTGTAAATGTTTAATTATGTTTCATGGTATTTTTTATTAAAAGATCTTATGGATCCATAACAAGGTCATAAGCTCATTATGACATTGATCTTAGCCTTAAGATAATAACATTTGATGATTAGGGTTTCGGTCATGAGTAAGATATTTATATTTGATAAGACCTTAACAAAGGTCAAAGGGAGTAAATCATTATGAATATATTTTATTGGGTTTTATATCTAATTAGGTCAATATGGGTATGATGATTTTGACTGAGTCTTTTAATTTTCTTGAGGTTATCAATTTTGTTGGAGTTTTACATATTTAGGGTTTTGATGCTCAAACAAACCATGACTAAGTTGTTGAAAGGCCACAAAGACCCTATACAAATGGGGCATATTGAAGAGATAAACAATGAATAATGTGGAAAGGTAGATCCTAGTATTTAGTCACAGGCATGTTATTTCTTCCTTCTTTTTAAGCTGATATGCACAAATTCTTAGAAAAAATATGGAAAAATCTAAATATATTTAATACCCTATTTAGGGTATAAACCCATATAAGTATAATTAGGTATCCATATATAAGTATATGCCTTAGTCTATGGTAAAACCCAAACACCTTTAGGGTCCATTGATCTCTAAAATAACTCCCTTTGTTGTGGTCATGAACAAACCCTATCTATGGGTTGGATGGTATAATGATTTTTGTGTGCTTAAAATCCCTCTATGGAAGAATGACCTTGTATGTATAAAGAGAAAATTATGTAATACATTTATAGTTTATATGGAATTGTGTTTCATTAATACATTTTTTGTTATATTAAAATGGTATAACCCTATCCCTACATTTATGACTTTTTATGCTCCTCGTTATGTTAATTAATATATCCTTTTTGGATGTTGGATATGTGATAATATTAACCTATCTTGGTGTTTTGGGTATTTAGTGGTTGGAAATTATTTTGTTAATCAAATAGTTGTTTATTGATATAATGAACTTGCTTCTCTTTAGGCATATGATTATTTTCTCAAGGGGTGATTGGCTACTTGTATCTTGTTTTCTAGGTTTGTTAAGTTATATTTAGTATGTCTATGTCACTACTATTATAATTTATTTCCATACTTTGAAGGTAAAATAAGGGTTAATTTTGAAATTGTATTATTTAGTATAACTATTCTTTTGGACTTGGTAGTAATATATTTCATCTTGATTTTGTTCAATGATAGTCCTTAGAAGACTTGATATTTAGATGTATTGAATCCTATAGTCATATAAAATGTCACTTGAGTGTAATGAGTATTACTTGAGACCACTCATCCTTGGCTTATCACTAGACCCATCTTAGGACCTCTTTTTACCTTTATCCAATTTTTTTTCAAGCATTACACATCCCTAGATATACCAAAATAAGTCCTAGACCTTCCCTTAGGGATCTAGGCCCCTAGTGCCCCATATTCTTCCACTTAGACACTATCACCCTGCACTAGTGTCCCACTTGTGGCCCTATTATCTTTTTCTCCTTTTCAACCCCAATAGATATATTTTTAATTCTTAAGACACCTAGGGTCGGCCTATACCTATTTCAAACCCTACATAAGTACCATATCAATAAATATACATGAATTTTATCCTTTTCTCCACTAGATGGAGATAGGATGCAAATTACATAAACAAGCTTAGAATAAATTGTGCACAATCAAGGTTATCCCTATTCTATCATACTTTTTCATATATTCACCTACAACCACACCAAGCTTAGAATATATAGATTTCTAATCTCAAACCTCATTCAAATCACTCAATTTTATACTCATACTATCATTCAATTGAACTTGTACCAATCACTTAGGTAATAAAACTACATCAGACTTGATCCTTACTCAAATTATTAGAATGTAGGCAAATCTCAACATAATGGGGTGTTGAGGATGTCTAACATACAAAATAACATCACACTTTTTCTAATTATGTCATTCAAATACCATAAAAACATGGAGGTATCCTAAATTAACTCAAAATAGTGCACAAATAGTGAACTAGAGATCATCCACACTCGTATAGAAAGATCAGACTCAACTAGAGGTGCATCCAAAATATCAAACAATTTTTTCACAAAATAACACTAGCACCATAGTTATACTATCCAATGAAGGGTGCTACTATCGAGGAGGGTTTATGTTACATAGACCATGTTTTCAACACTCAGACTAGCTCTTGTACTAGTTTTCAATCTCCAAGTGATCCATCTCAATTAGCTTCTAGCTAAGTATTCATTTGCATCATTAATTACTATTATTAGAAATATCATATTAGATTAGTTATTTAAAAAAATAGTGGCTATATTTATTTCACAATATATACCCTAATTTATTATACTTATACCCTTTAACAACTTAGGGTTTACATTCCATAATCCCTAAAAAGTTAAATCATTTGGTGAACCTATCTTACTTTGAATAGTGCAAAAACCCTAACATTAAATAACCCCAGGTTTTATGTTTCCAACCTTATAATACCCATAGCCATATTTCAAATCCTTATATTTTATGATTTATATTTCATATAATCATGATAATAATGACATATGAAGTTTATTACTTTTTGATGTAAAGTTTTCTAGTTTCTCTTGCATGCTTGTTTCCTTTCATTTAAAATGAATTAAAAGATGACATAAACACATATGTCCGTGATTATTTAAATTAATTCAAATATATGTCATATTTAATTATTTCTCTAACATTTTATCTTTATTTTAAGTGGTATTCAATTAATAAGCCACTCTTTACACACATAGACGACATAGTACATAAGATAACAAATACATTACCTAAAATTAACAAGTCTCCTTTATATGTTTTTTCTCTTTGGTTCACTTTTATCCATTATCTATCACTCCTATACATAAGATAAATTTAATAGTCTCATTTATCCCTCCTACTTCTTGACCTTAAATAGCTAGATATTATCCCACATCTACTACCATCTCTATCCTCATAATTGACCTTGAGATCCATACTATGATGTCCACAAGTGGTCCCAAAGCATGATAGGTAATCAAAACCCATGCATATATCTTTATCAACCATATTAGTGTTCCTTCAACCATGTTTTCCATTCTAGATATCCTAAAACATTCTGACACATACAAAGATATCTTGTATGCCAACACTCTATGATACTAAGGTGACTATCATAATAGAGCCAACTTATGTTACTTATATAATCCATACTATGAAATTAGCTAAAGAACATATATCATTCCAAAGAGAATATATTCCTCCCTAATACATCATATATCAACACCTGCCTCTCTACATTACATTAAAAATTAATGAGGTGGGTGTCAAATGAGTGTTAGTTGATAATGGGTCCAAGTTGAACTTTTGTAATATCTCTTTTATCTAAGTATTCAATATACATATTAAGGCTTTGGATCCTTTTGATATGAACATATGAGGATTTGATAACATTCCACATAATTTTTGTGTGTCAAATCATACAAAACCTTACATTGGGACCTAGAAAACTATCTAAAATATGTCAAGCTATGCCTAATGATCTTAATTATAATATGTTACTTGGGAGACCTTGGACTTATGATATGCACCAAGTTTCATCAAATTTTCATGCATGTTTAAAGTTTAGTTTCAAAATTCATATCTACACATGCCCTATTGATCAATAACCATTTAAATATTATTAGCATATAAAGCCTTCATATAATTATATTCCTTACATGGATTTTACCATAACACTCCACGATATACTATATAAAATTCACATATATCTCCCTTGAACACCTCTAGAGTAAATGATAATAGATTCACTTCTCCATTTGCACTAAAATATTTCAAAAAAATGAGACACATAGGACAAGGCCTCAAAAAATGTGAATAAGGAACCATTAATCCTATTGAGGCATATGATTAACAAGACATGAAAGGACTTGGATACAAGGATAACACATATAATGCCAAGTATTCTCACTGTTGGGTGAATATTTTGTCGACCAGCTAACTGGTGAGCAAAATAGGTCATATCGCCATAGCAGTAGGGAGATTAATTGGCCAGATGTGCAGGTTTACTACATCAAAAGGGAATAAATCTCTCATCTCATCAAGGGGAGGTTCCCTATTAAATATACAGAGCTATATATAATATATATAAGAAGAAAGTAAGACACAAGAGTAGGACAAACCATCCATCTCTCTCTTTTCAAAGATGATGCTAAAAAATAGAGGAGAAATCTTGGGAAACACTGAAGGCACTTCTCTTCTTTCAGAAGTATTCTTGCAGGAAACATCAGGAGTCCTTTCAAGGAACAAGTAACCAGTAACCAAGGTACAAAGTAACCAACAATCTAAGATGTAACACAATGTCTCCACCTTAACTACCCAAGAGAGAGATACAAATAACAATGGGGACACAAAGTCATCCCAAGGTCCTTTACACAAGAGAAAGAAAATACAAACACACTAAAAGTACTTATGGGGGCACAAAGTCATCCCACAGTTGGTCTTCAAGACACCTTCCTAATCACTTCCACTATTTCTACTTGTTAGATCAAATAAACAAGAATGCTTCTCGGAAATAGACATACGAACAATTTCCTAGATAACACAGGCTATTTCCAGCACAAAGTCTAAAAAGGTCACTTGCTTTCTTATTCAAATGAAGAAAAATGATTAACAATCTGAGCTCAAAGTCTCAGTAAAATGCCTTTCAATTTGGGTAGAGTTTTGCTTTTATGATAGAAAAAATGTCCTTGAAACAATCAAAGAGATTACAATATATAGAGGTCAAGAGAGATTTGGCGTGTTTGTCCCATGGAATAGCTCATGTTGCGCATGTAATGCTTTGAATGCACTTTTAGTTTTGTATTTTAACTCAACTATCCTCCCCTAAAACTGGATGATCTTCTTAGTTCCCTCTCTTGATTACACTGTTGTTCACTTTGTCTTTCTTCTTGAACAAGTCATGTCTTTTAACGGCTCAAGAAATTTGCATCCACATTTCTAGGCTCAAGAGATCTATCAAATCTAAACACTGTGTTGATACTCTAGATCTTTCATATTATTTCCTCCACTTCACAGGAATTAAGACTCTCACACTTAAGTGTGTAAAAATCAATAGACACTTCATTGCCACCAATTTGGCATCCTCAAGTCTGTCATTGTTTGAAAGCCAACGGCTAATTGATTGCCCCTAATTTGATGGCTACAATTCTGCTTCACCTTCTAGAAACATATCTCATGCATGGATATTTCTAGTTCTTTTCTTCATCATTCCTCCTTTTTTGGCTTTTGAATCATGTCCTTAAATTGCCTCTCTGTTCTTTGGTCACTTTTCACTTAAAAATTGACACATGGTAACAACTACTTTAAAATAGGTGAGGACACATGGCAACTTTCACTACTATTAGAGGCTTTAGAAACATTTTTTATGAGTTTGGTGGAAGATGACATGTGGCAGTGTCCACTATGCTTTAGCGGCTTTTGAAAACACTTGGGACTTATTTTAGATTCATGCAGATGATAACACATGGCGGTCTCTACTGTGCTCTAAAAAATGCTTAGGAAAAGCTTAGAAACTTATTCAAAACTCAGACGCAAACATGTGTCACTCTCTACAGAGTTATAAATGAATAGGTGGCAGCTTCTGCTTGTCTTTGGAGAGTCAGGTGAATGATGACACTTGGCATGTTTTGCTTACTTCGGTAGCTCACTGGGGGCCCACCACAGTCTTTATATAATAAAGAGACCAAAGGAAGAAACTCAAATGTAGACACGTGGAGACTTCCATTAAGACATACCAGGGACACGTGGCAACTTTTGCATTGTAGCAGGCAGGGATACATGGCACATTCTACAGCTTCTTGAGGGTAGAGTATACAGTGTCCCAGTAGACGACACTTGGTGGCTTCTGCGTGACCTTGAGACTTAGACAAAAACCTAGGTAAAAAGAAATACCCATGCATTGAACTCTAGAATTATTGAAACTTTGAAGCTTCAGATGGATACACTTGGAGGCTTTCAACAAGCTTCAGCGGGGACAGGTGGTAGCTTCCATTGTGATTAGAAACAAAGTGTAATGGGGATCAACAAAAGACACGTGTTAGCTTCTACTTGACTCATTCTTTTTGGGGCACTCCTTTGAACCATTTTGATTGAATCGACTGATTAAACCAACTTTGGTTCAATAGTTCAATGGTTCATTCCTTTATTTCACTTGCTCAATTGACCATTCGAACCAACCATTCATTGAACCTTTGAACCCATTCATTGAACCTTTGAACTTGTTGAATTTTTGAACCCATTAAACCCATTCGTTGAACCTTTGAACCCATTGAACCAAAATGGTTCAAGGTTCAACGGTTCAATGGTTCAATCCTTACTTGAAGCTACCAATGGACCCTTTTTAGTTGAACCAGGGCATTGAACCAATCCTAAAAATTCCCAAGTGTTGGAAACTCACCCATTTTGATCGAACTCATCTGAAGAAGCCATTGAAATAGTTGAAACTACTAATTTCAAGCATGTTGAGTCCATAGAAACATATTTACAGAGTCCATAGATTTCTAAAAAAACTTGAAAATTGAGGAACTTGAAAACTCAAAAGAAATTTTGAAAAGGGAAGAGGCAAATTTGGTCTTATAGGACCAAAATGGCTCATATGTTTTCCCAAAAAGAGTGACATTTTTTGGGGGATGATAGCTGGCTCCTGTTGGGTAACTTCCTTCAGATGAGAACTTGGGACAGCTAAGGGGAGTAGAAACCAAAATCTCCAGTGCCTTGAAGTGTTCCATTGGGTTGCAAAATCATGCTACCCAAGAAAAAAGGTGACAAAAACATGAAAATAAACAACACAAAGTAGAAAAGACTATACAAATATACATATGTATAGACAATTTCATCTGATACTTCAAGAGTTGAAGTGCTTCAGATGCTGCCCATTATGAGGCAGAGAAAAGGATGTGCCATCTTGATATTTCAACAAGAAGCTATTTTCACCTTTGAGCTCATGGATAGTAAAAGGGCCTCTCCATAGGGAATCAAATTTTCCATGCATTCCCTTTGGTTCTCTTCTCTTGTCCCATAGCAGGACTTGATCTCCAATCTAGAATTCTTGACTCTTTCCTTTTTGGTCAAAGAGTTTCTTCACTAAGCTTTGATGGAATATGATCCAGTCTGCCACTGTAGTTCTTTTCTCTTCTAGCTCAGTCAGGCACATGATTCTCTTATCAAGGTCACTTTCATACGTTTGACCTTCAATTTCCTTGACCAATTTTAATGCTGGCAATTCCAAGGTGATTGGTATCTCAGCGTTGATACCATAAAGAATTTGGAAAGGAGACATACCAGTTGCCCTTATGGGTGTAATTTTGTCTGCCCATAAAGCATCAACCAATGCTTTGTGCCATGTTCTTTGTTTGTCATCAACTAGCTTCTTGATGATAGTCACCAGGTTCTTATTATTTGATTCAGCTTGTCCATTCCCTAGTGGAAAGTAATCTGATGAGTGGGAGAGTGTAATTTCATAGTAGAAATAGAATTGAGTGATCTCCTAGGAAGTGAAATAAGCTACATTGTCAGTGACAATCTTAGTTGGGAACCCAAACTTGGAAATGATGTTCTCTTTCAAGAAATTGCACACTACTTCTGAAGTAGCATGCTTGGTTGGAATTGCTTCCACCCACTTGGTGAAGTAGTCTATGGCTGTAAGGACATAATCATGTCTAGTGCTTGAAGATGGGTTTACAACACCAATAAAATTGAGGCCCCATTGCTAAAATGGTTCTTCTATGACCACTGGCTTGAGAGGTAAGGCAACTAACTTGGGTCTTCCAACAAACTGCTGGCATGGTTCACATTTCCTTACCCACCTGTATGCATCTTGAAAAAGAGTAGGCCAGTAATATCTAGCCCAAAAGATATTATGGGAAGTCACAGGAGCAGAAAAATGTCCTCCATAGGCTTGATTGTGGAAGGATCTCAAAATTTGGCTTTGCTGCTCCTTGTCCACGTAGCGAAGGAACACTCCATCAAAGCCCCTCTTATATAGGCCATTGTCTCAAAGGATGAAATTGGTAGCTTTCAACTTGATAGTCATTCTCTCTTTATAAGATAGGTGAGTAGGACATTCACCATAAGTAAGGAAATGAGCAATACCCAAATACCACTCATTAATGGTAGAGACAAAGAGGATTGTCGGCACTTCTACATCTTCTAATTCTTGATGCTCTATTCCTTCTAGCTTATTGTCAGCAATTAATTAGCATAAGACTTTTTCCTAAACCAACTTTATTGGTTTGATGAGTAGATCAAACTCCTAAATCTTTGTAACCCAATTGCCTCTTTTCATCCCAAACTCCTGCTGAGTTAGTATGGATTTGACTGTTGTGTCAAGAACCAAGGCAGTAGTATGTGAATTCAAGATGTAGAAATGGAAATGTTTTACCGCCTTCACCATTGCATAAGCATACTTTTCCATATTCAAGTACTTCAGCTCATGATCTTTGAGAGGATAGCTCATGAAGGAAATGGGAGACTCCATACCTTCTTTATTTTATTGAACTAGAATCACTAAAAGCGTGTGTTCTAAAGCATAATTGTACATGGTGAACTCTTTGTTAGAGTCTAGACAAACCAGAATTGAGGCATGGGCAATGGTAGTCTTGATATTTTTAAACACTGACTTGCCTTCATTAGTCCAGCTGAAGGTGGGCCTTCTCTTCATCATGTTTACAATATGTCTAGTCTTCTCAGCAAACTTGGGGATGAACCTTCAAAACAAATTCACCTTTCCAAAGAAAGAGTGAACAACAGTCTTACTTATAATAAATATAAGCTCTTAGATAGACTTGACTCTGTCTGAGTCAATCTTTATACCTCTTTTAGACACAATGTGTCTAAAAAGTTTCCCCTTTGTTACTCCAAAAATTGACTTCTTAGGGTTCAAGGAAATGCCATTTTGATGGCAGTGTTTCAACACTTATTACAAGTGGCACACATGATCTAGGTGATGCTTAGAAAAAATAGTCAAGTCATCAATATAAACTACAATGAACTTGCACATCTCATTCTTGAAAGCAAGGTCCATTTCTCTCTAAAAGGTGGCACCAACATTTATCAAGCTAAAAGACATTCTCTTATAGGTGAAGGTGCCCCAAGGTGTGGTGAACATAGTCTTATGCTAGTCTGCTTCACCAACTTCAACCTAATTATGTCCTAAGAAGCCATCTAGCATTGATAACATCTCTAAACTAGTCACTGTCTGAAGCACTTGATCCATGATTGGCAAAGGATAGTTATCCTTCAAGGATGACTAATTCAAATTCCTAAAATCCACACAAAGGTGAATTTTTCCATTCTTATTCCTCATAGGCACTATGTTTGAAATCCATGTGGAATGACGGATTGGGAAAATGATCCTAACATTTAACATCTTTTATATCTTAGATAGAATAGTACCTGATATCTTTGGATTGTACTGCCCGGGTTTTTGCTTGTAAGGCACTGTGTTAGCCTTTAGAGGAATGTCATGTCAAATTTCATCAGGCTGAGTGACTTTAGGTCATCATAGAAGTATGCTAAGATGTCCATGTACTATCTGAGCAGGGAAGTGAACTTGAATATTTCCTTAGGAGTGCAACACTTCCCAATGTTCACCATCTTGGGATCTTCCTTGGTACCCAGATTTAATTGATCAAACCCTTGAGAGGAGCTTGCCTCTGTTTGTTGCTATTTGATGAATCTTTCATGCTTATCAAATAGTTTCTCAAGGGAGACCAGGCCTTTGGGAATATTATTCCCTTTAAGTTACATGAACTCTCCATTCATGCTTGAACTTGATTTAGGGGTCAGTTCAGATTCTTAAGGTTTACTGCCTTCAAAATGAAACTGTTCAAAAGTGTCCTTTTGCTCTAGGAAATCAATGATTTGGTTGTCATTGTTAAACACCTGCCAATGACTGGCATTATCAAGTACACTTGGTTGAGAGACTAGTTCAATAGTGTACCTATCTCTTTTGAAATTTGAGTGGGGAACTAGAAGAGTGCTTGAGACAGCCAAAGCGTCAGCTCTATCTTTGAATTCCCTGGGGACTGTAGAGATGCTGAAAGCATCAAAGTTTTCAATTTGGTCCTAGACTAGATTGTGGTAATGGCACAATTTCTCATTTTTGGTCTGATACAGGTTTCTTACTTGACAAACCACCATCTCAGCATCTCCTTTAGCATGAATAAGCTTGATACCTTTGTCCTAAGCAGCCTTTAATCTAAGTAATAGGGACTCATACTCAGATGTGTTATTAGCGTTTCTAAATTGCAACTTGTAAGATGAAGGAAAAATATCTCCTTGAGGAGATATCAACACAACCCTGGCTTTTGAACTAGTAGAGGAGCAGCTACCATCGAATTCAAGGATCCATACCTCATTAGACACTGATTTTCCTTTAGATTCTTCCTCATTTGGAGGTGGAGATTCTTCCATAGTTCCAATTGAACTAACTTTTAGGTTGTCACCTTTGAGAGATTCAATAGGTGCTTCATGAACTTCTTCTATGGATAGAAAGTAGTTACCCATGCTTGAAGATTCAAACAAAATTTGAGCTTTAGGTGCTGATGATTGGGTGACCACATACTTTGTTTCCTTTTCAGGAAGCAATATTTTCATGATGCCTTTGACTAGAATTCTTGCCTCAGACAAGTCCATGTTTAATTCACCACCAACATCTTTACAAAAATTCTAGCCAAGAAAGATGCCATAAGATGTTGGGACATCGGCCACCAAGATAGTCATCTTGATTCTTTTGTCTGGGAATGCTGCAAATGCAAATTAGGTGTCCTTAATTTGCCCCAGCAATGGTACTTGATTTTTTCCATGGAGAAGCATCTACTAAACATCTTGGTCAGTGTAAGGTCAAGGGATTCAGCCACTTTGGTAGGCATGACATTGTCTAAAGCTCTAGAATCAATGATATAATTATTTAGCTGATATCCATTTATTAGTAGGGAGACATAGAAAGGCTCTATTTTCTTGGGAGCAGTAGGAGGAGCAATGACAGGATTGTTTTAGATAGACATGTTCCTTGGGGGATCATGAGTTGCTTTCTTAGCTTCTTGTCTTACTAGGATGGTTTGGTTCTTCACACATTGAACCAATTTATCCAACTAATCAAGGTTGGATTGTAGAAATTCAAATTCAAACATTTGAACTTTGGCTTTCTTTATATGATCAATAATTTCAAACATCTAAAATGAAATAGGAATAGAGGATGGGAGCTCATCCTTTTGATTCTTGGTAGGGGGAGGATTGGACTGTGGGTTTGAAGTAAAAGGTGCAGGGTTATTTGGTGTACTTACCTTTCATGTAGTCATTGGGTCCTTTGGCTAGAAGGGTAGAGTATTTCCACACTTAGCAATTGAGATTGTTGGTTGAGGTTGCTCCTCTATCTTCTCTTTATCAGCTTCTTGAGCTGATTGATTCTTAGACTGGGTGAGCACAACATATGATCCCTCCATTGCATTAACTTCGATTTTAGGTTCATCTTGATAGTTTAGGAAACCAATGTTGGATTTGCTAGCTAATTTTTCTTCTTCCTTAGTGAAGAGATTAGCATCATCTTCAAGATTCAACTCAGGCTAGAATGAGAAACCTGAGTTAGCTTCAAGATATCCAACCACTGAGTTGGCTGAAGGTGCTTCAATGGCAAGGTTCCTTGGTGGGGAAGGAAGATGATTTGGTTGCCCTTGACCCCTAGCATCATTTCCTTGGTATGCCTAATTCTATAATGTTCTCCTTGGGATATCTTTATATGCAGGAGTGGATGATGTCCCTTGGGCCATTTGTCTTCTGAGATCTAGCAACTCATTTGCTAGCTTTTACACCATGGGATCAGTAGTGGTTGTAGATGAGTAATCAAAAGATGAGGAATATTTACCTTTGTTTGGATCTCTCTTTATCTTCCCAGCCAATATAAGGTCATCTTCTACCTTAGTAGTCAAGTCTTGAGCTTCAGCAAGGTCTATTTGGCTAGCATGCCCCAGTAGAAAACTCACTTCAGGTAGTTGTGAGTTGATGAAGAAGCACTTGAGGTTTTCAAGAGTTAGCTGAGCAATTGCAGGGATCTTATTCCTCAACTTATCAAATTTGGCTATGAAATCCCTCATTGGTTTAGGAGGTTCTTTCTTCATTTATGTGAGTTGGGCCAGAAGGGCATGTGCATCTTCTATAGGTTTGAATCTAGATTCAAACTTGGCTTTGAGTGTGTCCCAGTCAGTCATTGATCTAGCCTATAGATGGTAGAACCAATCTACAGCAATACTTTTCAATGTCTCCACGAACAGTTTGACTACCATGTCCTCAAATTCCATGCCTATCACATTGCAGGCTATGCTGAAGGCTACAATGTGTTTGTCAAGGTGAACCTTTCCATCACCAAATAATTTGGGGAAATTCTTCCTTGAACTGTGTGGAAGATCATGTAGGGGTGGAGTAAGATTGAGTGGGCCAAAAGAGTTACCCTAGGGGCGTTGAGCTGCCATGAGTAGATTATTGAAAGTACAGATAACAAATCTGGGTGGGGTATGTATAGGCAAAGTTTTGCTAATAGTAGAAAAATCAGCTTTGCCTTGTGTTGGTGACCTGGTGTTGGTAGGAGGAAGACTCCTAGTTCATTGAAGGTGAGGTTGTGGAGGAAACAACTCAAAATTGCTCTACTACACCAACTTAAAAATAGGGTCAACAACACCTTAGGCTCTCTAGCTTCTGGTATATCATGAAGTTGTTAGATTGTAGAACAAAAACAAGAAAGAACTAGTCCTGCTATAGCTTGAAATTTGAGGCTTCAAACCGTGTGCTCTTTCCTCAGTAGAGTCACCAAAAATTCTTGGGTAAATATTTTGTCGACCAGCTAACTGGTGAGCAAAATAGGTCCTATCACCATAGAATTAGGGAGATTGACCGGCCAAATGTGCAGATTTACTACATCAGAAGGGAATAAATCTCTCCTCTCATCAAGGGGAGGTTCCCTATTAAATATATGGAGCTATATATAATATATAAGTAAAAAATAAGACACAAGAGTAGGACAAACCATCCATCTCTATTTTTTCAAAGATGATCCTAACAACTAGAAGAGAAATCCTAGGAAACACTGAAGGCACTTCTCTTCTTTCAGAAGTATTCTTGCAAGAAACAATAGGAGTCCTTTCAAGGAGCAAGTAACCAGTAACCAAGGTACAAAGTAACCAACAATCTAAGATGCAGCACAAAGTCTCCACCTTAACTCCCCAAGAGAGAGATATGAAGAACAATGGGGGCACAAAGTCATCCCAAGGTCCTTTACACAAGAAAAAAAATACAAACACACTGAAAGTACTTGTGGGGGCACAAAGTCATCCCACAGTTGGTCTTCAGGACACCTTCCTAATCACTTCAACTATTTCTTCTTGTTAGATCAAATAAACAAGAATGTTTCTAGGAAACAAACATACGAGCAATTTCCTAGATAACACAGGCTATTTCCAACACAAAGTCTAAAATGGTCACTTGCTTTCTTATTTAAATGATGAAAAATGATTAACAATTTGAGCTCAAAGTCTCAGTAAAATGCCTTTCAATTTGGGCAGAGTTTTGCTTTTATGATAGGAAAACAATCAAAGAGATTAAAATATATAGAGGTCAAGAGAGGTTTGGCACATTTGTCCCATGGAACAGCTCATGTTGTGCATGCAATGCCTTGAATGCACTTTCAGTTATATATTTTAACTCAACTGTCCTCCCCTAAAACTAGATGATCTTCTTAGTTTCCTCTCTTGATTGCACCATTGTTCACTTTGTCTTTCTTCTCAAACAAATCATGCCTTTTAAGGGCTCAAGAAATCCACATCCACATTTCTAGGCTCAAGAGATCTATCAGATCTAAACACTTTGTTGATACTCCAGATCTTTCATATTGTTTCCTCTGCTTCACAACAATTAGGACTCTCACACTTAAGTCTAAAAAAATCAATAGACACTTCATTGCCACCAATTTGGCATCCTTAGGTCTGTCGTCATTTGAAAGCTAACGACTAATTGATTTCCCCTAATTTGATGGCTGCGAGTCTGCTTCACCTTCTAGAAACATATCTCATGCATGGATATTTCTAGTTCTTTTCTTCATCATTCCTCCTTTTCTGGCTGTTGAATTGGGTCCTTAAATTGCCTCTCTATTCTTTGGTCACTTTTTGCTAAAAAATTGACACGTGGTAGCATCTGCTTTAAAATAGGTGCTAAAATGTAGTAGCTTTCACTGCTATTAGAGGCTTTAGAAACATTTTTTATGAGTCTGGCAGAAGATGACACGTGGCAGTCTCCACTGTGCTTTAGCAGCTTTTGAAAACACTCAAGACTTATTTTATTTTATGCAAATGATAACACGTGGTGGTTTCCACTATGCTCTAAAAAATGCTTAGGAGAAGCTTAGAAACTTATTCAAAACTCAAACGCAGACATGTGTCACTCTCTGTAGAGTTATAAATGAACAAGTGGCAGCTTTTACTTGTCTTTGGAAAGTCAGGTAGATGATGACACTTGGCACATGCTGCTTACTTTAGTAGCTCACTAGGGGCCCACCATAGTCTTTATATAATAAAGATACCAAAGGAAGAAACTCAGATGTAGACACGTGGAGACTTTTGTTAAGATTTACCAGGGACACATGGGGGCTTCTGCATTGTAGCAGGCAAGGACACATGGCATGTTTCGTGGCTTCTTGAGGGTAGAGTATATAGTGTCCAAATATATGACACTTAGTGGCTTCCACATGACCTTGAGAACTTAGACAAAAACCTGCATAAAAATAAATACCCACACATTGAACTTTGAAACTATTGAAACTTCAAAGCTTCAGATGGAGACACTTGGAGGCTTTTGACAAACTTCAGCAGGGATAGGTGTTGGCTTCCATTGTGATTAGAAATAAAGTGTAATGGGGCTTGGTAGATGACACATGGTGGCTTCTGCTTGACTCATTCTTTTCAAGGTGCTCCTTTGAACCATTTTGATTGAACTGACTGATTGAACCAACTTTGGTTCAATGGTTCAACGGTTCATTCCTTTGTTTCACTCGCTCAATTGACCGCTCAAACCAACCACGTTGAACCAACTGCTCATTAAACCTTTGAACCCATTCATTGAACCTTTGAACCCATTGAACATGTTCATTGAACCTTTGAACCCATTGAACCAAAATGGTTCAAGGTTCAACAGTTCAATGGTTTAATGGTTCAATCCTTACTTGAAGCTGTCGATGGACCCTTTTTGGTTGAACCAGGGCGTTAAACCAATCCTAAAAATTCCCAAGTGTTGGAAACTCACCCCTTTTGATTGAACTCATCTGAAGAAGCCATTGAAACAATTGAAATTGCTAATTTCAAGCATGTTGAGTCCGTAGAAACATATCTGTAGAGTCTGTAGATTTTTGGAAAAACTTGAAAAGTGAGGAACTTGAAAACTCAGAAGAAATTTTGAAAAGGGAAGAGGCAAATTTGGTCTTGCAGGACCAAAATGGCTCATATGTTGTCCTAAAAAGAGTGACATTTTTTGGGGGACAACACTCACCATGTCTCTAAGCATATAGTTTTTTATCCACCTACCTCACAAGTAGATAATAAATTAAATCATGTATCTACACTTTAAATTTTTAGCTAGATCTTATCAATGATATTGTTTCTTTAGAATTACCTATTTTTGATGAATTTACTAATGATGAATCTCTATTATAATTCCTAGTGGCATATGATAATATCCCTCCCTTATATCATAAGAACATGTTTCCTCATTTCACTAATGCTCAAACATACTTTGGTGAGTGCTTAAACACTTTAGATGATATTTCACTAGACACATATGGTACTATCTCTACAACACCTTACACTCTTGATTGATATACATTAATTAATGAAAATATAGTTTAATTTTATTATGGTATAGATATTTATCCCTATATCATATTAGTTATTATCACATTGCATAAAAAACAAGATATAGATAATCGACATATTTTAATGAACTTCCTTGATATTTTCACTTGGGCTTATTCTAATATATCTGGCATTGATCCCTCAATTATATTACATAGGATTAAACTATATCCAAGTTTAAATCAAAAAATAAAAAATGCATCCCAAGGTAGAAATTTTATTTAAAGATGAGATCCAATGACTTCTTGATGTCACTTTCATTCAACTAGTTGCTCACCCTAAATGGGTTGCCAACATTGTCCCAGTTGTTAAGCCTAATGGCCAAATCCAATTTGTTATGATTCTAGAGAATTAAACACAACATTTTTTTAAAAAATATTTTCCCCTACCCAACATCAATATGATACTATAATCCATAGTAAGCTATGAAATTCCATCCACTATGTGATAATCGGTGAGGACTTATTCAAGTGGTATTTTGAGGGACACTTACTCTAATGTCTGACATCCAAGTAGGTTAAGTTGACCATTATCCAAGTACAAAATAATGAATGTGGTGGCCATTTTAATGGTAAATAAATGTCACACAAATTACTTAAATAGGGTTATTATTGGATAACCATAGAACAAGAATGTCAAGAATATGCTAAATTATGTGATAGATGTTAATGATAACAACCTACACCATGTTCCTTCATAGCAGTAACAACCCATTATCTCACCATGGGAATTCATGTTATGGGTATTTTATCTAATTGGTAAGATAAATTCAAAATCAACAAGGGTCATAAATTCATTATTATAGAAAAAAATAGTTTACAAAGTGGTTAGATGCCATTCTATTACAATCCACAAAAGGAGAAGATATCTAGCATTTTCTCATGACCAACATTATTTCCTATTTCAACCTCCCATCTTCCATCATTAAAAATAATGGAACTTATTTTAAGAAAAAAATAGTGATGAAATTTTGTGCCAAATATAAGATCTGACACACATTCTTTACTTCCTACAACCCATAGAGTAATGGCCAAGTAGAAGCTACAAAAAATAAAATTAACAATATCCTCAATAAAATGGTTACCAAGTTTGGTGATGATTAGCACAATTCACTCATCTATGCATTATGTGCCTATTGCACTAGTATTCACACACCAATAAAAGTTAATCCTTATTTAGTAGTATATGTCATAGAAGTAGTTATCCCACTGGAATTAGAAATCCCATCCCCATGGGTATCACTCAAAGGGATTATTATAGATGATCAATATAGAGAGAGAGATCTCCATGAATTCAAACATTTGGACCACACATGCATCCAAGCTGTGTGACATCTCAGAGCATGCCAGAAATGAATATAATGGGCCTATAATAGTCATGTTCACACTAGAAAATTAGGAATTAATGATCTCATCCTCAAAGAGAATCTCATAAATGTCGATGCAAAAGAATATACAAAAGGCAAGTTCAAACCAAATTAGCTTAGCCCTTAATAATTAAAAATATTAGCCTAAAATTATATTGTATAGCTTTACTCGATAGTAAGGTTATCAAAAACCCATTGAACTTCATGCATCTAAAGAGATTCTATACATAAATAACTCACATTACACTTGTATATAGTTTCATATCCATGATTTATTATACGTAGATTATACTCATAAAATAAAAAAACAATATAATATGTTAAAAAAACAAAAACATTCAAATATTACTCAAAAACACAAAATTTAGATTATTTGCATATATGTGTTTACATTGTTTATACTTGTCAGGTACTACATATGTCATCTATACTAGTATAGTTGGTTTTATCATACATACATGTTTCCTTTGTTCTTATCAAGTGTTCATAAATTTTTAAAAGAATTAGGTCCATCACACATATCCATTTTTTTTACTATTTACCCATTAGAGGCACATACACATATACACTAATTTAGCCTTGATATATCTTCCCATTGGGGGCATCTTGTACACAAATTTTAATTTACCAGGTTACAACATTTTATACCACTCATATTTATTTTTGTTGACTACTACTACTATAGACTCAGCTTATGTACATCTTTGGTCTTATATAGATTTGTAGCACATGGGCATGCATATATTCATTTCTATCTTTCCTAGTTTAGACTTGATTGTATCTCTACTTATACATCTATTCAAGGGAATTTGAATATGCCATTATCCTAGGGCTCTATTCCATTTATTTTCATTCTATGTATGCTTTAAACATATGCGCATGTCCTTATGTGTACTTTCTTTATTGTGTATGTGGATATTTGACCATGTCCTTCTATGTGGCTCTAAGCCAACTTGCTTTCTCTTTACATATTTGGACATTTGAACATGTCATTTTATGTGGCTCTAATCCAACTTGATTTCTCTTTGTGTATGTGGGAATTTGAACATGTCATTTTATGTGGCTCTAATCCAACTTGATTTCTCTTTGTGTATGTGGGAATTTGAACATTATCCTTTTATGTACTCATTTCTCATACTTAGTGACATGTTCCCATGTCCCTTGTATTGTGGCCCCTTGTCCTACTTTACGTGCCTCATGAGTTTATATGTATGTGTCATGGTTATGACACTTATCTCTTGCTTGTTAGACTTACACCTAATTTTGGATGCCATGAGTTCCCTCATGCATCACCCTTTCTTCCTTGGGTGCCTTGACATCATTCCATATTCCCATAGGTAGCTTACACATATTATTACTCAAATATTCAATTCATGCACATGCTTACATTATTATATCTATCTTGACAACCTTGTGAATGTTATATATAACATACATCATACATTACTAACTTATGCTTAGATTCTCTTACATTTTAATGTCATTTATATGCATTATATTAGTTTATTACACAAATATCATATATGATTAGTCTAACACACATCATGTAGATATTTTATTTCTGATGATAGTTATTGCATAGGTACAATAAATACCCTTAAAATATGGGGAATTCATAGGGGTTTTTCACAAATATCAAGCCATCTAAATGCACTCATAGTACAATTTTTAGCATTTAAACATATAATTATAGGGCATAGAATCAAGAAAACATAGTGAAAATTAGTTAGACAGATATCAAATTCACTTTGGTAGAGAAAAACATAGAGGACAATAGCATCAAAAGTGGATATTAAATTTGTATAACTAATGTCTAAGGAATGGTGCTACATCAAGTAGCCCCAAAAATAGAAAATTTTAGAATTTCTAAAAGGGAACAAAAGTTACAATCTAAGTTTGCATAGTTTAAATAATAGATTATCAGATTATGCTCATTTTATGCTTAGTTTTGCATAGAATCATACCAGTTTTGCCCTGATTGGGGGCATCATGCATAGCATAGTCACTCACATTTTAGTTTTAGTTATACTCAAACACATATTACTATAGATCAGTCGAAAATCCATATGCACAGATATGAGATTGGGGACATGTACATGGCACATTATTTTTATATGCTCGCTTATGCACTAGTTGATCAGATGAAATAGTAAACTCCATGTCATTCTCTATTTTATACACACCAAACACCATGTTATAGTTATGTACTAGATTTATGACTTATTCCATCAACATCACTTGTTATTTTCATGTAGTCCATGAGCTACATTCTTAAGTGCTTTAAAGGCCTATTAGCTACATATTCATTTTAAAGTTATTAAATGGACTCAGAGCCATCTTACATAGTTTTAGTTACATCATATAGTTTTAGTCACATATGCATCTACTACACATGGATAAGAAATTATGGACTCAAAACCATATTGAGTTATTGAGCCACCCACACATGAGGATTAATTAAGTCATCATCTCAGTCTAAGCTATTCACAAATTTGATCACTATCTACATACACACATAATATGTCACTAGTTTTTTGCATTGGTTTGTATATGTAATGAGGTGTATTTGTTCCTTTCTTGTATCTCTCCCTCTCTCATCTCTTTACTCAATTTTGTTTTTTATTTTGATACTCCTTAAGTAAAGACTGATTTATCCATGTTTCATTTGTAGGATATGCAATGGTGCATGATTCTCATACTCAGATGTAGATTCAAGGTATTTTCCTCTTAGGTAAGTCTAAGTACACTTATTTTTCCTTTATCCAATCATTTCACTTTGCTACATTTCTATAATAAATGGGTGGAAAATATAGTCATATAAAATGTCACTTGAGTGAAATGAGTGTCACTTTAGACCACTCATCCTAGCTTAGTCATAAACCCATCCTATTACCTCTTTTACCCCTTATCCAACTTTTATATGAGCATTACCCATCCCTCAACATCCCAATATTAATCTCAAACTTTACCCTATGGATATAGGCCTATAGTTCCCTAAATTATGCCACTTGGACACTAGTGCCATACTTTGGACACTAGATCCATATGATAGTGTCCAACTTGTGGTGGTATTATCCTTTTCTCCTTTTCAACCCCAATGAACATCCTTTAAATTCTTAATAAACCTAGGGTTGGTCTAGACCTATTTAAAACCCAATAGAAGCACCAAATTAGTATATATACACTATTTTTAACATTTTATATGCTATATGGAAACATGATGTAAATTACACAAATAATCTTAGAACAAATTATGCACAGTCAAGGTTATTAATCCCTATCATACCCTACATTTTCATATATTCACCTATAGCATTCCCAAGCTCAAAATAAATAGATTTATGATCTCAAGCCTCATTTAAATCACTCAAGTTGACACTCATACTAACATTCACTTATACTTTCACAAAACACTTAGGTGGGAGAACTACATCAAACTTGATACCTCTTTGAAGTATTGGTATGTAGGCAACTCTCAACATAGTGGGGTGTTGAGGATGTCCAATCCACCCAAATAAAATCACACTTTTTTTACTTATGTCATTAAAATACCCTAATAAAATTGAGGTATACAGTTTGCTCCTAAATCATCTCAAAATAGTGCACATATAATAAATAGAATGTTGTCCACACAAGTATAGGCAAATCATATTCAACTAGAGTTGCACCTAGAAGATCAAATAATTCCTACAAAAAAGGATAATACCACCATAAATGGGCACTAGAGCCAAAAATATATTGTACAAGGTAGGGTGCTACTATATAGGAGGGAATCTGAAACTTGGACCTTATTTTAAACACTCAGACTAGCTCATGTACTAGTTTTTAGCCTGTAAGGCATCTATCTCAATCAATTTCTAGCTGAGTGTTGATTTTTATCATTTATTACTATTATTAGAAATATTAGATTATATTACTTATTTCATAAATCATTGGTTGTATTTATTTCATATTATATACCTTGATTTATTGTACTCAAACCTTCTAACAATGTAGGGTTTACATTTCATAATCCCTAAAAAGTTAAATAAACTCCCATGTGGTGAATAATTGTATTCAATGAAAATACCCTATGGGTTAGATTCTTATGTTCTTAAAAAGGGTTCTTGATGCTAAATCTATCTTATTTTACTTAGAATGCACATTTATAGTAATTATTATGTAATGAACTATGTTGTTCATACTATACTCTACCTTTTTATGAATGAACAGATGTAGTGTAGCTATCTAATAAATATATTATATTTATAGGATACAATCCTTTTGTATAAATGTTGACAACAGTTATAAATAGTGTGATTCCATGCTTTACTCTTAATAAATATTAAAGGTTTTATATCCCCATGTGATCTTGTTAGTAAGATTCAATGTTTCTATGATTATGCAATGATTTGATTTATACTTATTTTGTTAAAAAAATATTAATCAATGGCTATATATATCTAAAAGTAGACTATTCATGGAATTTATTACTCATTTGTAGGACACTTGTAACTCTTACTTATGGAGTAAGATGATTTTTTGGTGGATATTGGTTAATGGATCTTCCTTGAGTTTTATACTCACACATGGTAATTATTCTTATGAGGTAGTATGATATTAATTTAGCCTGATAGTATAGATATAGGGAATGTTTGCATATAATCCTTATTTATTATGTTAGTCATTTTCTAAGCTTACTTTGATTTTTTATTGATTTAATGTTATCATAATGCTTACCCAAAATGGAATTAACATTTTCATATTTTTGATGACTTATCTCATTACAATTTCTTAGTGAAAGTGAGGATTTATTTAGGTTGTAATTTATCTATGAGAATCTCTCTCTGGTTACTAGACTTTTCTTGACATGTCTTACTAGTTTATTGTATTCAAATCAAGATAATTATTATGAGATCATGATCATTGATATTAACTTAAAATAGTTCCAATGATATTTTAGGCACTAGGTTAGATTGTACCCTCATTATCATATTTTTTGATATGTATAAACAACCCTTTTTGTGGTTCAGGTATACTAGCTACAATTTATCTTGAGAACTTGGTAGTTCAGTTGATCCCTAAATGTAGCATCAAATGTACTAATAGTGGTCATTATTTAATTATTATATTGTGACCTTTCTTGGTATAGTATCTTAGGGAGAACTAGTATTACTAGATTGCTCGTTTTTCTCTTATAGTACACATAAAAATATGTGTTATGATTCATTTAATGTCAACTATGTTATGTTTTTAATTTATAAGTATAATTTACTAAGAGTTGACTTTGCAACATAAAATATAAAATAGAATAAATTAACTTATCTTAGTTTCATAGTTTCATTATAAAACACAATTGGAGCTATGGTAAAATTGTGTTAATAAACACTATATTTTTATGTTATATTTAACTAATTGACTTGGAGTAATGTGAAAAAGTTATGGTTATTGGATTTTTCTTAATTCATATGTAATTATTATTAGGATATTAATTATTTTTGATGTATTTCCTTGATTGATACACATGCCTTATGATTTAATTAAATGTGGATTATGTTATGTTGTGGTGTAAGGCCTAGATGAGTAATGATCCTTAACTAATCTTGATTATGTATTGAAGCCTTAATTATGATTGTGTTGGTAGTATATCATTCTATATTTATAATAATAATATTAGTATGTTGATGATATGTGCATTGATAAATGGTCATAAATAAGGTAATGATGATTAGGGATTGAAATGGTTGGGAAGGTTTTAACCCTCACTAATTATGTTTGCTTCCCTTATCGATTTTTTATAGTAAAATGACTTTGGTTATCATCTTAATTGTATGCATTTATATCTTAAATTTTATTATAAAATGACTATGTTAGTATTATCATATTGATTATGTCTAGTAACTCATTAGTGTTTTTCTTGCATAAGTTATTTTTAATTTATGAGGTCATTTAAATGGTATACAGGTTTTGTGTGAGAAATCTATATATATATATATATATTTGTATATTTTATCAGTGTGACTACTTATCTTAATGAGTTTTGAATAGGAAGTGAAGTTGTTATCAATATATACGGGCATGCTAGACATAGCATTAAACCATGTTAAGGTAGTTGATGGATTCATGAAAGAACTGTATAATGATAGCGTTAGGAATATATCATATTGGTAGTATAATGGAAATGTGATGCATAAATTATCTTATTATAATCCTTAAATTGTGACACATGATGGAAATAAGGTATTCCCCATTAAGGAAACCCTAGTATTAGTTTTTTTAAATGAATTATTTATTTTTTAATGAATGACAATCATACTTCACAATTTAGAATATTATAAATGAATAACATTGTGGGGGAAAAGTATGTAGTTTCATTTACAAATTTAATTGATCAAGAAACATAACAATGTTGTTGGATTAACCCTAATGGGAGATCTATATAGTTATTGTCTTAATTTGGAAATGTATCATTCTAAATTGGATATGGTCTATTTAATAAACCTTAGTTTTTATTTTCTTGGTTAGTTTGGTATTTTCCTTATAATTAATGTTATTTTGGATCCAAAACTAAGAAAATTATGAGTTGGAAATTAGTATACCCTTCTTACTATGTAGTTTTTTAATGTTATTTTATACATTTATTTTGGTATGACACTTGTGTTAAAATTAATTTTGAAGGAGTCATAATGTTGTCAAAGATCAGTTTCTATAGTGGCCTTGCCAATTGTAGAGCACATTTGGTTCTGAGCTATGAGACTAAGTAAGTGATCTTGTATCAATTGGTATAAAGGATATATTTTACATAGTGTACGCATTATGAATATTTGTTAAATGGAATTGATAAAAATGAAGTTGCAAGAGTTTGTTTACTATCTACTTTTGTATTATTTGTTTATAGTCTTTTATCTTTTATTTTTAGTTTAAAAATTAGGTCAAGGAATCATGTTATTTAATTCTAATGGGAATATGCTTGTATATATCAAGTGGTAGGAGGAAACCCTAAATACTATTTATTTTTATTTTTATGAAGGGACCTTGTTAGGAGAGTGTGAAGTAAATTATATCATAAATTTGATCTTACATAAATATAATCTATAAAAATATTTGGATAGTTTATTGTGCTCAAAAGGTCACTTTGCTTCAAGGTGATTGCATGGACATTGGTTTTCACTTATAGCATTATAAGTCAAAATACATAGTCCATTATTTAAACTTATCATTATTACATGTTTAACTAAGCATGATTTTTCATGGTATGGTTAATAAGATAATGGTTCAATCATGATTATGTGAATTTACAATTATAACTACAATAAAGAGTAGTATATTATTAAATTAAATTGTTAAATGATTCATCTGACATGTTTCTTAATGATTATGGTTAGATTTAAAATATTTGATTTAGGACCTTTTGCCCCTATCTTATGAAAGAATTATTAATATTATTCAGTACACTTAAACCCTAAAACCATTGTTTTAAGTTATGCTAAAGAATTTAACAAACATATATGTCAATATATATTTTTAAAAATTAGCCTTATAAGAAAATAGGATTATATGCAAGACTAATCATGTACAGAGGTCAATTATATTGTTTTATTTTAGGGTACATGTTTAATCTTTTATTTTAGACTCCTTGAATCATAAATAAAAATGGCTCAAATTTTTATGGGCCAATTTTTTGGGTTATGACAAAAAAAATAGGATAGTTTAAGAATGAAAATTATTCCACCAAAGGATAAGGGTTTGTCATAAACACTAAAATCAACATAAAAATTCAAAAAACACTAGAACATAACATAGTCTTGGGTTTCACAACATCATGCATACTACTAAAATTACTATCCAAGGGTCTTATTCAATGTTTCATTCATCTTTAATATCAAATATTGGCAAGATGAAGATAAAATCGTTATACACTTGCTAGGGTTCCTCACATAAACCAAATTTCACAAAAATGTTGTTGAAAAGAAGATACCTTTAACTCTTATGTATAATGATAATGTAAGGAATGTAATAAATGAAACAAGAATAATAAAGGGACTATAAGGAGAACCAAATGAATGAATGGCATTCATGAAAAAACCTTGGATTTTTTCAAACTCACATTCTAGGTTCTCTAATAAATTATTTCTCTTCTTATTTTTCTAGGTCACACATTCTAGTTTGGAATATCAAAAGAAGAAAAATGAGGAACAAGGTGAGTAATAATGCACTTAATTTTATAGAAACATGTTATATATCAAGACCAATGTTTTCCTCAAGTTTCTTCTTTTCCTTATTATTTTATTCCATATATTATGTGTGTCTCTCTCTTTTTGTGTGTTTATAAACACTTCCCAAACCCATTTAAAACATGAAAAATATGCTCTTTAAAAAGCTTCGTGAAGAAACCATCATAACTTAGGCATCACTAATGCCAAAAATAAAGGTTTTTCATAATGCCCTAGAAGTGATATCTTTAGAGTACGTAATCACCTATTTCCATTCTTCCTTATTTTTATCTTCATTATGCCTTCTTTATATTTATTTCTATTCCTACTCAGCCGAGGTCAATGTCTTATGGATTACAATTTTTTTTATTTTATTCATTCATTATGATTTAATCCAAAATAAATGTCTAAACTAATTACCATGATAGACATTACATCAGCATTTTATTCAAGAAATAATCAGTATTTATACCTTTTAAAACCAATTATTATTTCTTGAGAATTTGAGAACCAAGTACTTATAAATTTAACATCCAAACATTATGGTTCCAAATAGACTTAATAGACCTACACCATCTAGTGTGAACTATCAATCAAACAATGAGAATAATTAGTTTCATGCCAATGACATTCACTATTAAAAGTGAAAATAAAAAATAAAAAACATATAAAATTAAATCATGGAATCATGGTGAGCTTTTCTTACACTTATTTATATACATGTGTATTATCTTTGTGATGGTTCACTAAGCTCTTCCATTCTTAAGCCTAGATCAACCTTATACTATACCTTCAATCATGAAAATGACATAATAATGAACTTTTTTGAAAATATAATACTCAAAATTAATATCAACATAAGCATTTATACAAATATCGTTATGAAATAGAATCATAGATCATAATAGTTAATAAATAGTTGTCACAAGACACTAAATTTTTATTTATTTAAAGATAACAAGGTACGATACGACATTTTATTCTATTGGCATAGTTTTGTCAATGATGTCAATCTAATGTCATTAATGTGAAAGTGATGGGGAATCCAAGAACAACAAACGCTCTGATTCCAACTGTCAAGATCTTATGATTACCTTGTATTAGCAACTAAACACAAAATTATACCAGAATGAACAAGTAACTAGAATTCACAAATAGCACAGAATATGAGAGATAATACACAATCTTGTATTAATACTCATTCAGAAAGAAAATACAATAAAGAAGATGCCACTTCTTCTCACACCTCTCAGAAGCTTCCCACACCTCAAGTGTACAGTAATTCTCAATCAAGAGTTCACTCTCCTACCAAAAATGGTCCCAACACACAACTCAAACACAAAGTTGGTGTTCACCTCCAACCAGTTAGTAATAACACTGCCAGTACACAAGTACTCAAAGTACTTCAAGTAGATCTCCCATGAGCTTGCAACAACCTGCAACTCAAATGATCTTACACTTAGAAGGATCTACCTTGCCTTCCTCTATTGCTCTCTTACGATGTAGAACTTAACCTGTTCTTACACTTGGAAGGATCTCTTCTTTGCTTTGATCCTTAATTACAATATATGCCAATGGGTCTATAAATAGATCCCATACTAAACAATAACTTAGAATTCTAATTTACAATAATTAGACACGCAGGTTAAGACTCGAAATAGCCTTTACATGCAAATAATCGGTTCAACAAACTAACTATTCATGCAACAAATAGTTCTAGAACCACACAGGTGACTGACATTGGTCCTTGTCTGCCTGGAGGTGACTGGCATCGGCCGACTCTTGCCAATATCAGTTGCTTTCTACACTGTAGATGACCGACATCAGTTACACTACCGACACCAGTATCCCTGGAACTCAGCAACCTCCTCCATGTCTACATCAGTTGAAGCTTTTAGCTCCACAACCTAACAATCTCCCACTTGGAGATAAATAGCTGCAACTATACCTGTACCTGTACATCATCTAGTTTATTTCTTTGGCTTTGTATCCCTCTTCAAGATCACTCTTGAAGACTAACCACCACAAATCCTGTGGTGCACCTCCTATCATCCAAATCACCTACCACATCCGCATCTACAAACCTTGTATAAAATAACTTGACCCTGCATAGCATGTGCACCTGCTGCTGGTCCCTCTTAGATGCTTAAGAATCTACTGAACTGCCCTCCAGTGCTTCTTTCCCAAATTGACCCCAAACTTTCTGACAGCTTCCACTGCTTGGGAAATCTCAGGTCTAGTACATATCATGCACTTAACCTCATTATGTGAATCAAGACACTGTTCATAGAACTATCCAACCATCAACGTGCTTATTGGTTTCACACAATCATCTGGAGACAAAGTCTACCTGCAACCTTCCATGTCCCTAGAACACACTCATGCCAAAAAATCTTACTGCTCCCAGATTCCTCATGACACACCTCTGAACTAACTTTACCTTTAGTTCAGCAACTCCCTGCATATGTGACTTTGCAACAAGCACAACATATAGTAATAGGATAATGTAATTAATATTATCCAACTTGGTAAAGAGAAACACAATGGTCAAACCTCCATTGTCTTGTAGCTTACTCAAGACCATATACCCTAGCCTTCTGTCTCACATGTCCATTCCCACTCTTCTTTATCTTAAAAATCCATTCGTCTCTCAATGTTTTCTTCCAGCTAGCAACTCCACCAAAAAACACCCATTTGGTTCTTCTCCAAGGAATCACATTCCTCATCCATGCCAAGCTCCCACTATTTCTTGGATCTACCTGCTCTGCTTCTTTAATAACTTCCTAGTTCTTGACCATCAGTGAGCAACAAGTAGTGTAAAGAAGGGAAATGATGAATTTGAGGCTTACTTACCCTTTCAATCCTCCATATGGGTGCTTGAGACTCCTTGATAGCTTGCTATCCACCCAAAATCCATCTCAGTGATCGATGTCAGTCACATCTCAGTCTACACCCGATCGATGTTAGTTCCATATGACTGCCTCATCACTGACATCGATTCCCCTTGATCGACGCTAGTGTTTATCTATCCCTAAGTCACTAACATCAGTTTGCACATAGCTGATGTCGATCCTTGTCTGGACGTTGATGTCAGTTTTTTAACCAATGTCGATCTCTGTGTTTTACTTGTGAGCGATGACTTTTACCTGTGAGCTCCTTTTAGATCAAAACCCTATCCAAATCAACCTTGCTCTACTCAAAATTCTTCAACCCCTTACATTGATCTCTACCCATCACCTTCTCCTTGAAAACCAAGGCTATTCGGATCTTGTCATGAACATCAGATTTCTTCCTTCTGCAATACTGTGATCCTCCACCAGAAGCTACCACCTTCTTTGACCCAATTTCAAGAAACGTCACTTTCTTCTTTTGCTTACAGAAATCTCGATCCATGCTTTTCAAAACTGAAAGCATACCCTTTGACTCAAGAACATGCATCTCCTTCTTATTCATGTGACCAAGCCTATTAAGCCACATCTTCAAATCTACAACCGAACTAGATAAACTACAAGGAGAATCAGTAATACAAGTAGATAGATAAAGTGTACCTACTTTCTTACCTCTTGCTACAATAAGTGCACCCTTGGAAACTTTCCAAGAGTCCACTGTGAGAGTTACTGTGCAACCCTCATCACCCAACTTTCCAAAAAAAATCAAATTCTACTTCAAGATTGGGATATGCATGACCTCCTTCAACACCCATGTGTTTCCCGTCTACAATTTCAGCTTCACTTTCCCTTTGCAAACCATTTGACAAGGCTTACCATCCCATAAATAAATTTCTCCAAAGTCTTCCTGGACATATTCATGAAAAAATTCCCTATATGGGGATGCATGGAAAGAGGCACCAGAATCTAAAACCCAAGATTCTACTTTATATAAGGAACATACCAGAGTATCCTGTGCAACATAATCTTCAACATCTGCTTCTTCATGTCCTTCATGCTGATCTTCATTCACCTAGCAATCTCTCTTTAAGGGCCCTTGCTTTCCACATTTCTAACAAGTTATTCTACCATACCTGGATTTGGATCTCCTACCTATCTCTGACCTTGATCTCCCATGCTCAATCTTCTCTCTTTGCCTTCCCCTGCTTTCAACACTTAAAGCATTCCCTGATGATTCACCTGTGCTTTTCCTATGAATTTCTTCATTCAAGATTACACTCACAACATCATCAACTTTTAAGATCTTAGAAGCAGATGCAGTATTACTAACTGCCATTACCAAACTCTCCCAACTTTCAGGTAATGAGCACAAGATTAAGAGAGCCTTAATTTCATCATCAAAAATAGTATTGACTGAATTTAACTGGTTTACCAAACCATGGAAATCACTAAGATGACTATGTACAGATCTACCATCCAACATTTGCAAATTAAATAATTGCTTCACAAGAAATACCTTATTCAAAGCTGAGGGTTTTTCATATAAATTTGCCAAAGATTCCATCAACTTTACCATTTTCTTAGCCTGTGATAAGTTGGAAATCACAGACGATGCAAGGCTCAACCTTATAGATCCCAGAGCCTTCTGATCAAGAACCTCTCATTCTTCATCCTTGATATCCATGGGCTTACATGAAACCCCACCCAACGGTAAGTACAAATCTTTCTGATACAGATAATCTTCTATATGCATCCTCCATAATTGATAGTTCTTTCCATTAAACTTCTCCATTCATAGCTTATTATCTTTTGCCATTGCTATACTCCCACTCAAACAGAAACCCCTGTGAGTAACTTGTAATCAACAAACACTAACCAGATCTAATACAACCTGTTAGTAAACCCAACCAAAAGCTCTGATACCAATTGATGGGGAATCCAAGAACAACAAACTCTTTGATTACAACTGTCAGGATCTTATGATTACCTTGTATTAGCAACTAAACATGAAATTATACCAGAATGAACAAGTAACTAGAATTCACAAATAGCATAGAATATGAGAGACAATACACAATCTTGTATTAATACTCATTCAGAAAGAAAATACAATAAATAAGATGCCACTTCTTATCACACCTCTTAGAAGCTTCCCACACCTCAAGTGTATAGTAATTCTCAATCAAGAGTTCACTCTCCTACCAAAAATAGTCCCAACACACAACTCAAACACAAAGTTAGTGTTCACCAACCAGTCAGTAATAACACTGCCAGTACACAAGTACTCAAAGTACTTTAAGTAGATCTCCCATGAGCTTGCAACAACCTGCAACTCAAATGATCTTACACTTAGAAGGATCTACCTTGCCTTCCTCTATTGCTCTCTTACCATGTAGAACTTAACCTATTCTTACACTTGGAAGGATATCTTCCTTGCTTTGATCCTTAATTACAATACATGCCAATGGTTCTATAAATAGATCCCATACTAAACAATAACTTAGACTTCTAATTTACAATAATTAGACACGCAACTCAAGACTTGAAATAGCCTTTACATCCAAACAATCGGTTCAACAAACTAACTATTCATGCAACGAACAATTATAGAACCACACAGGTGACCGACGTCGGTCCCTATCTACCTAGAGGTGACTGATGTCAGCCGACTCCTAATGATGTTGGTTGCTTTCTGTACTGTAGATGACCGGCGTCAGTTACACTGCCGACGCCGGTATCCCTAGAACTTAGCAACCTCCTCCATGTCTACATTAGTTGAAGCTTTTAGCTCCACAACCTAATAGAAATTATGTTTTTATTGATGTCTAGATGCATATGGTGAATATGCATGGTGTGTGGGGTATGAGCTTGTATTCCTAATATGAAAACTCAACATAGAACATAGTGAGCTACAAAGATCCTTAGTCAATCTCTAAAGATATACACAAGTAGCTATAAATATGATCCATCGATCTATGAAGATGTTTTTTTGAAGCTCCAAAGATTGTGAGGTAGCTCTAAATACTTGTTTAGTCATGCTCTGAAGATGCCTAGCTATTCTCTATAGATTAATATAGCAACTCTAAAGATATCTGCTATACATATATAGATTTTACCTCTTTAGATATATTCTTTTAGACATTACTATTCATAGTAATATTCTAAAATGATATGATAATGTCTCTTTATTGAGAGATAATTTAAATGAAACATAATGATTCCTTTGAGGTTGATTTCAAGTTTCAGGTCAAGGTAAGCATGTTTTTTAGTACTAATATTTGAATATAAGGTGTCTTTAGAAGTATAGTCATATCATGACCATGTGCATGGTGAGCATGAAAAAGTATGTGTAGAGGTATTATATTGTCTAAGGAGAATTAAATTGATTTGATCAAGGTGTATAAGCATCAAAGAGTGTTTCAAGGTCAGTTGTCAAGCTTTACGTGCTTGATAAGTCTAGTCATGACACTGGTTATTGCATAAAGAAACCTTGTGAGAAGGTATGAGCTTGTTGGCTTAATGAGATGAATTAATAGAGTAATAAGAGGTTGTATGAGGCTATTTTATCATGATTATGAGGCTTTATATCATTTAAGTGAATCTTAGGGTAATCATACAAGGGTAAGTACTCTAGTCTAAGTCTACAACTAGACTAGTTTTAGACCTTGTTTGGCCCAATGAGGCATCATGAGCTATTGAAAAGACATATGAAGAATTTTTAAAAATATTTAATAATTATATGAGGTTTCATGTCATCTATATGAGGTTTTAATATCTTGGATAGTGTCTAGAAGGTTAGCTTCAAGGCCTAATGTGACTTGCAAGTCAAGGCCTAGAAAGTAAAGAGAGAAATAGTGGCTAGATGGGGTAACAAGATCAGTTTCCAAAGCATGGGTAAGAAATTGAGAATTAAAAAAATTAGGTTAAGTTTTTTTAATAATTTTCATGAATTTTTAGGTCATGATTTGAAATAAAAGGCTTGAAAAATTGTTTTAAGGTCTCTAGATTGCACAAGATAAAGAGTTGTATACCTAGGAAGGGTTTTTCGAGTTCTCATTGGCATGTGAAAAGTCTAAATGAGGAACTAATATATTAATTTTATATGGGGAATGGTCCTAGATAAAATTTCCAAGCATTGGTTTTTTTAATAAGGGGCTAATCCTTATGGATGATTGTTAAATAAGTAAGATGGTTTAAACCCTTAAAGAACCTTAATAGTGACCTGATGTGAAAGATGTTGTTTGAAAGTGCTCAAAATGAATTTTTTTGGATATTTTAGATATTTTAGCATGTATTAAACTCTATAAATAATCTTTATGTGTTATTGTTTTTTTAGATGAGTGAGTGAACCCTATAGGAAAATCCTTATTTCTCAAAGATTTGCTATAACGAGAAGAGTTGACTGATTCAAAGTTGCTAAATGGATGAAAGTTGAAGATCAATACTTGTATATTATGTCCATGGTAGTTTATTATCAATTTATATCCCTTATATGTGTTAAACTAATCATATAATTTGACCAATCACTAACATACCTTATGGTGCAAATAATGAGAAAACCAAGAAGAAGTGAGAAGTTGATTAAGGATGTGTTATCATGGATTAAGGATGAATACAATTACATGAAATAATTTTTAATGACCTTTAATTCATTTTAATATTAGATATAATATTTTTAGATCATTTTATATGATGAAAATGTTGCTCCTGAGTTGACCTGTGTAGTATAGATAAGATAGTGATGGTATAAGGTTGTGAGATTGGTATGCAAGACCAATATTATCATATGATTGATTATATATATATATATATATATATATATTAATTCTTTATAATTATATTATAATATCATACACATTAATTTTAAGTCTTTGAAAGTGTTTACATAGGTATTGAAGGTCATTTTCACCATGACTATGTTTTAAGGCAAATAAGGAGTTTTGGGTAAGCAGGTTATAGCGATGGGTTTAAGAATATATGTCATGAGATGCATATTTTTTGCTAATTTAATGAAATATCCATAATTTTCATAATATTATAATTTAGTGTAATAGGTTGGAACATTTAAGCCAAAATGGCTTGTCTGGTTCATTGAAGTCTGTGAGAGAAAAAGTCAATAGATTGGTTTGCAAGACTAATAGTTTCCATTTGAGATTATGATATGTTTGTTTGAGTTTATTATAAGGATGTTATAAGATAATTTTAATGAATTTAAATCCCTTTAATATGTTCAATCAGGTTTCAAAAGTTCATTTTTCCTTGAGTATGTTTTTCAATCAAGTTGGTAGTTTTGAGTGGGTTACTTGTAGAGAAGAGTTTGAGCCTGTATACTCTGATTTGAAGCATATGATGAAGTTTTTTATGACCATGAGGTCATGATGTTTCTTAATATTTTATTTTTCCCATTATTTTTCATCAAAAGTGTGTTTATGCTTCAGTTGTTCAAGACATTTTTATTGTATATGCATAGGCTTATTGTAAAAAGTGTTTTGAGAAAAGGTTCAAGTGGTGCTTGGACCTAAAAGGTGTTATGGAACTAAAGTGAAATTGGATAAGGTATATTTTAATGTAATATGATGTTTTATTTTTATATTAAGTGTTTGAATGTGTTCTAAGAAGATCAAAGGGTAACATGTGCTAAGTAGGTCTAATGGGATTAGGTCTCCATGAGATCTAAAGAAGAGATAAGGCCTAATTGAAATAGGTCAGACCTAAAGGGATTTAAAGAACACTTGATCCATGTGTATGATATGTCTTAAGATACATTCCATGGTTGACCTAATAATATAATAATTTTTGGCTGACTAAGATGAGAGGATCCTCCTAAAATAAATTAATGAAAATGCACAAAATAACATATTTATATAAATTGCAAAAACATCAAAGGGATTATTTTTATCATAGGCCACTTCAAGGGGGAAACCTCCTTTGAGAAATATTAATACAATAAATTCATGATGATTTCATTGGATTCAACACTCACTTATATACTAAGTCTAATCTAAGAAATTACTACTTCCCATGAATGTGGGATAAAAAATACTCACGAGACAACTTACAAAGCATATGTGTCCATATAAATTAATATACTAAAAAAGTAAAAAATAAGGGGTAGCATAGGTTCTTAACATCCCCTCCCTCTTAAAAAAATCTTTATCCTCAAATATTTAGATGTGGTAATTTGTGTTGAATTTGAAATAGTGGTTCCCATGTTTCATTCTCTGGTTACATTTTATGCCACTAAATTAATACTTATATGATGGAGTAGGAGTGAATTTGGCATGTGGGCCTATCCAAAATTGCCTCTGAATCAAGAAGGATGGATCATTCATTATCAAGTTCTAATAACATATTTTGTACTCTAATGTTTGTGTTAAGAGCTTTGCTCAAACAAGAGACATGAAATACTAGGTGAACTCAGGAAGAAGGTGGGAACTCCATATAAGAAACTGACCCAATCTTTTGGAGAACCTTGTATGGCCCTATAACTTGGGAGCTAGCTTATGATAACCTTTGAGTTTTAGGGATGATTACTTGTATGCATGTAGGTGAATAAAAACCATATCACCTACTTGAAAAGTGCACATAGAATGGTGTTGATCAGCTTATTATTTAATTTTATTTCATGTCATATGAAGATTATCTCATAAGATGCTGAGGATTTGATCTCAAGTTTTGAGAATCATGTCTACTACTTGAGATAGTGAACTAATGGGGGTGTATGGAAGGATCATTAGTGGTGCTTGACCATAAATTGGTTCATATGGATTCATTTTAATTAAATTATGGTAGGAGGTATTGTACCATCATTAGGAGAGAGGGACCCACTTTACCCATTGATGTTGTTATTCTAAGGTAAATCAATTAAGGAAATTTTTGAAGCATTTATTGATAATTTCAATCTATCCATCTATTTGTGAATGATACCCATAACTCATCTTTAGTTGGGTATCAATGTGTCAAAATAGCTCTATCCAAAAATGGTTGGTAAAGTTTGCATCATGATTTGAGATAATGGAAGAAGGAATGTCATAAAAATGGAAAATCTGGTCCAAGAAAATTTATGCAATTGTGGAAGAGGTATAGGGATGGCTGAGGGAACAAAAATGACTATATTTAGAGAGGCAATCAACCACAACCAAGATCACTATTTTCCCTCTAGTTTTAGGGATCCCCTCAATGAAATCAATATAAATATCTATCCAAATCTTCTTAGGGATGGTTAAGGGTTCAAACAACCCAAGAATGAGTGTTTTTCACCCTTGTTGCATTGCCAGGGATCACATTCATCCACCATATATTGAATTGCCTTTTTCATTCCATTCTAAAAGAAGTTACATCATGCCCACTCATAAATTTTGAGAAACCTTGAGTGCCTTACTGATGGGGAAGCATGGAGTTCATAAAATATAGCCTACTAAATATCTATGCTCAGGGAAAGCACCAGATGACCCTTGTATCATATAGAAACACCATCCCAAGAATAATGCGTTACTATAAATGGGTTAGTGTCCAACTACTAAATGATTTAAGATAATGAGAAGTCATTATCATACCCTTATTATACAACATCCAACTAATTTAGAATAGACATGGAAATAGCTAAAAAGGAAGCTTGGTCCATAAATGTGTGAGACAGAGCATCAGCCACAATATTATCCTTATCCTTCTTGTAAGTGATCTCATAGTCATAACCCATTTATATTGTGATGGGGTAGAGACACATTATTTTAAGAAATATTTAAGACTATGGTAATCAGTTTTGATGCAAAAATTATTCACCAATAGGTATAGCTACCACTTCTATACTACATGAAAAATGTCTATGATTTCCTTCTCATAAGTAGAAAATACTAAATTTTTACCAAAAAGGGATTTTATGGTGAATGTAACGGGGCATCCTTATTGGAGGATAAAAACACCAAGTCCATTAACACAAGCATCACTCTTGATAGTGAAGGTTTTAGAAAAATCTAGCATAGTTAGAATAGGTTTAGTACACATAGATTATTTTACATATTCAAATGCACACTCAGTAGCTTATGTCCATATAAAAGCATCCTTTTTAAACATAGCTATTAGTAGAGATAAAATATTCCTATAATCCTTGAAAAACTTATGATAGTATCTAGTCAAGCCTACAAAACCATAAAGGCTCTTGAATGTCTAAGGATGAGGCCAACTTGTCATGGCATCTATTATTTTGGGATCCACCTGAACCCCTTGGGCTGAAACAATATGCCTAAGATACTCCACTTCATCCTAGCCAAAATAACATTTGGACTATTTTACATAGAGATGATGATCAGAGATAAGTTATACTGAGAGATCCAAATGTAGGGCTAGAATATTTTACTCATTAATGCCTGGAATTTTGAAGGAGCATTAATTTTTCCAAAGGGCATGACCAAAAACTCAATGTAAAATGAGCACCATGAATTTAGATCTAGTGATATCTAGAGTAGAGATCTAACTTGGAGTAAAATGAGCACCATGAAGCTCATCAATAATTGGGATTAGGACTTTATCCTTGATTATGATGTGAATAAGTGCTTGAAAGTTAATGTAGAGGTGTCATAACCCATCTTTTTTTTAGACAAGGATAATTGGGGAAGAATATGGGTTGGGACTAGGGTGAATAATGTATTGCTTAGGTAAGTCTTGAATGAGCATCTTGATATAAATATTTTAATGAAATGGGTAGTGATGAGGCCTAATGTTGGAAAGAATGATTCTAAGAAGGAGTTAAATATGGTAGTCATTTAGACATGAAGGTGGAAATACCATTAGTTTGGTAAAGACACATGCATACCGGTATAGAATGGTTTGTAGATTAGAAGGAGTAGTGGAGACTATTGATGGTTGCATTTGAATGGAATGGAACTGGGCAAAATGACACCATGTGAATTATTCTCAATAATCATTTCCATGTGATGTAAACTTATGATGTTAAGATACCTAAATTATAAGCCTTTTAATTTGTTTTTTTTCCATTGCCTAAAAAATGCATCCAAAGTTAAGCAAAATCCCATAAGATGGGTCTAAGTGTGCATAACCATTAGGCTCTCAAAACAACATCACATCCTCCTAAGCGAAAGGCAAATATGTTTAAGTGCAAGTTATAATATATAATATAGATATGTACATTATGACACTTCCCTTTGTAAGTTAACGTGCCCCCATTGGCAATCATAACTTAAAAGTTGGAATAGGAATGGATAAAATAATTAGCGTATTTGATGATCTGAGGGTCAATGAAGTTATGAGTGCTACCAGAATCAATGAGTATTGTAAGATGGATCTTATTGAATTAACCCATGACCCACATGGTTTGTGTGATGGTGACTCCTAATAAGGCATAGAGAGATCTATTGTTAGTCTTCCTGAGAATCAGGTTTCATAATTGATTGAGCTTCTTTTGGATCATTTTATGTATCTTGAGCATCTTCTCAAACATTAGTTTTAGGTGGAGAGTATACATCTAGTAGGTAGAGATTTTTCTCAACACATCAATGTTTCTAAGTGAATTTTTCATCATAATAATAACATAGTCCTTTTTCTCTATGTGCCCACATCCGTGCTTCAGTAAAATTCTTGATAGGAATGGTTCTGGGGGTTAGAATTATGTGAGATCATTATGGAGTTGTATTCTTGAATGGAGTAAAATTCAATTTGTATTATTGTTAAGTTGTGACCTTGTTCTCTGCCAACTTAGCCAACCCTATGGCTTCCATCATCATGTTGGGATAGAATATTTTGACATCAGATCGAATTACATCCTTCATACCACTGATAAAATAATTCTTGAAGAATTCTCTAAACAATCCCTCTATGTGATTGGCCAATGTTTCAAATTCTATTTGATATTCTCCCATAATTCTTATTTGACAAAGTTTAGTGAGTGCTCTATTGAAGTAATCAAAATCACTAGGACCAAACTAATAAAAAATAAGGGTGCCAAAATTAGTCCATATTAGCTCATTATGAGACTTGATATACCAATGGTACCATTGAAAGGATTCATGTTCCAAGTGACATGATGCAAATGGGACTTTGTTGGCATCATAATTATTACGCAGATTAAAATATAATTTTTCTTGATAGATCTATCTAGTTAGATATACACCATTTAATCAAGGAAAATCAAGCTTCATCCCATGAAAATTTTTGGAAAAATAAAACTCAATGTTTGAAGAGGACTCTAGATTCCATCTATTGTTTAAGGTGGTATGTTGAAGATTGAGTCTGAGAATTTTTCAAGATTTTTAATTTGGGTCTTAAGGGTGGTAATTTCATCCTCCATGTTTTTTTCTCTTGTTTAGGTTACTACCATGGCTAAAATAAGAGTTTTTTTTGTAATGGATAGGAAAACTAGAGTTAATACATGGTTGATAACGAAATTTTTTAATTTGGTCAAATTTTAAGGGGTAAAGGTACATTTACTAGTTTTTTTGCACTGCATGAGTATGATTGATGAAGGTGAGTTAAAATTTGAAAGTGAAATGGAAACAGTGGAAAGTTTGTCCAAGAAGGACAAAGGATCAAAAAATGGGAATGAACATTGTGGAAGATTTTTGAGGCAAATAGATAAAAACTAGAGAAGTTATGGCAAAACCTAAAAAATTGAAAATTTGAGATTTATGATAATTAAAAGTGGAACTGGGGTATGGGACATCAAGGAAAAAACATATAAAATTAAATTTTAGGGGTCATAGTAAATTTTTTGAGAAGTAATGGAGTCACAAGCAAAGAGATATCATTTTTTTAAAGTTTTTTTTATAGTTTGTTAGAAATATTCTAAAACTGATATGACAAGTCTTATGATACTCTTCTGGTAATATTCACAAATTTGATATGGAAATTTTTATAATACTCTAATGGTAATATGTTGAAACTTGTATGGTAAGTCATCTAATACTCTGCTAGTAATATGTGATGATCTAATATGGCAAGTTTTCTGATACTCTATTGGTACTATTTTGAAACTTATAGAAATGAGCCCCACATTTTAACAATTGCCTAAGGGTTTAAATATCTCTCTCTAACCACCAATGCTATCTAAATGAGTACCAACCTCTATAAAATTTTAGGCCATGGATTTATCCCTAAATGACATCTCTTAGTTTTTCTCATGGGTGGGAACTAGTCAATTAGGATGGGGCCATTACCCTTTTTGCTGGCAAGTCCTCTCAATGGGCCAACTACTTTGGAGTTCTTATGGTACTCCTCATAATGCATTTTAAGGCTTATGCCCAAACACTTATCAAAGTTATGCATTTAGACATTTACCCTGATCCAAAATAGATTATAGTATCTGAAGAAAAAAAAACATAATATAACTAAGAAAAACAAATTTGGCCCTAGAAATCACTCTGATATCATATGAGAAAATCCTATAAAAAATTAATGAAAATGCACAAAATAAAAGATTTATATAAATATAAAAAATATCTAATGGATTATATTAATCACATGCCACTTTGAGGGAGCAACCTCCTTTGAGCAAGCTCAATATAAAAAATTTGTGGATGCCTTCATTGGCCTTAACACTTATATACTAAGTCTAATATAAGCAATTAATACTTCCCATGAAAATGGGATAAAATAAACTACTCATGGGATGACTTATAAAGTATATCATCCATAACAACTAATATACTAACAAAGCAAAAATAAGGGGTAGCATAGGTTCCTAACATAAGAAGGATATGATCAATTGACTTGTATAAATACTAGGCAAATTTAGACCTATTTTAAGAAGGAAAGAGGATGGAGAATGTAATAAAATAACATAATACTTGATAAGTAGAATAAGGTCGCATAGACCATCATAAGAGTGTAGAGGATTAGATATGAATCTTTGATAGAAGTTTTGCATATGAGAATCAAGGTCATATAACCTAATTAGGTCAAGAAGAGGGCTAGTTGAACGAAGAAGGCTAGAGGCCAATTTGAGAGGGATAAAAGTGTGTAAAGAGTTGAGGAAGAATATCATCATATATTGTATGAGAAATAAGGTATTTTTAAGGTGGTCAAGTGTTTTATATGTATGAGTTGGTTTTGAGTCATGTAAGGGATTGGTTCCTCCTTCCAAGTTGGTGCTTAGAGAGTTTGGGTTGGTGCTCCATGTGAAGTGGGTGCTTCACTAAAATTAGTATTTGTCTTATAGGATTGTATTCTATTTGCATCATCAGTGGTTTTTATTCCCCTTGAGGTTTTTTCACATATATATTATGTTCATGTGTTTCATGCTCTTGTGAATTGGCACTTATACTTGCTAAGATATACATGCTTGTTTAAATGATCTATGATTACTTAAGTAAGATTATTAAATAATTTTTTATAATACTAATGCACCCCCTCTTAGTTATTTTGATTCCAAAATTTGGTATTAGATCCATGATTATTTAAAATAGGTCTAAAAACCTAAAGGAAATCCCAGAAGCAAGGATGGATAGTTGGCAAGCTTGAGGTGGTTTCTTTACTAGTAAGGCTCTGTTATTCAATAGATATAATTATGAATTTTGGAATATTAGGATGTATGTATATTTTTGGTCTCAAGGTCAAGATATCTAGTAGTCAATAGTGGATGGCTATAGTTCTCCTCCTATTCCACCAACTGATACAACAGATAAAAAGTGAGTGAAAACAACTCCAAGGAAATGAATGCCATTATTTGTGGCATATTAGAGGTATATATTATAAAGATAGTTCACTATGAATTATCTAAAGATATATGGGACAAATTGAAGACTATCTATGAAGGATACACCAAGGTGAAGATGGCCAAGTTACAGACCCACTAAAGATAGTTTGAAATCCTGAAGATGAATGAAGATGAAACCATTGCATCTTACATGTTGAGGGTTGATGAAGTTGTCAATATAATTAAATTATTAGGAGAAGTAAAATAATATACTATTATCCAAAAGTTTTTATGATCACTAACTCCTAAGTTTGACTCTAAGGTATCTATAGTAGAAGAGATGCAAGATTTGGACAAGCTAGAGATGGATGGGATTCATGGCATTTTGACTACCTATGAGATGAGAACTAATGAGGGAATACCTCCAAAGAAGGAAGCAACTTTCAAAGTTGAGAAGAATTTAAAATCTAAGAAGATCAAATATGAAGAATGCTCAAAAATTGATGATGATCAATTCATAGCCATGTTTACAAGGAAGTTGAGGTTTGTATCTGATAAGTACAAAGGTAAGTTTCCCTTCAAATGTTTCAACTGTGGAAAGATTGGTCACTTTGCATCCAAATGTCTTAACAAGTATAAATCTAAACATGATGAATAACATAATGAACATCATGGAGATAATAAATACACCTATAAACTTGATAAAAACAAAAATGAGATTAGTAAAATTGAAGGTAGGAAAGGAACTTTCAAAAATAAGAGAAGTTTCTGCACTAAAGAAGATAACTCTTCTAATGTAAGTGAATCAAGTGAAAATGATAGTGATGGTGGTAGTAATGAACCTGAACATGAAAATAGTGAAACCTTGTTCATATCCATAGAATCAAATAATGAGGTTTGTTTAAATGGGAAAGTCCTTATGATTGATGTAGAATTAGATGAAGAAGAACTAGAAGTGAATCTTGAGGTAGAATTATAAGATCCTTAGAGGAATTAAAGTTTCAAAGAAGAAAGAATCACAAACTAATATCACTAGTTAAGGACTATGAGAAACATATTGGCTTATTTGAGGAGAGAATGAGTAATACCTCCAAGGAGTATGATGATATCATCAATTCAGTTGAGGCACATATGGAGATATTCAATATAAACCTAAAGTCTAAAGAAGAAGAATGCATCAGGTATGAAACTAAACTAGAATCCTTGAAATTTGAGTTAGATCAAGCATCTATAAAGGTGAAGAGCTTTGTGAAGTTTGAAAAGAGAATTAAGGATCTATATGACATATTGAGTAGTCAAAAGTCTGAAACTGACAAGATAGGTTTTGGTTTCAATAATACCAAAAAGATGTACCTCTAGTCAAGGATAATACTATTTAAGATAAAAAAGGTCAACATAAAAACAACTATCAAATAGCTTAATACTACAAGGTATGTTATTTATTTTAATGGTTATTGTTTTGTATACACTCAATTTGGCCATAGATAAAGAGAGTGTAGAATACCCTCCAAGAATGAGTACTCATGGAACTATGGAAGGAGTCACAATTCACATTAGTCAGATGGTATTAATAAGGTGGTTTGTTACATCTATCATAATATAGAATATTTTTCAAGATTCTATCTTAACAAATTTTGGTCATAAAGTCAAAATAGGAATCTTAAAGCCCATAAAGTGAAAGAAAGAAGGTAATTAAATGTATGAAAACCAAAGGTAGTAAAGATGATTCATGATTACTCTTCAAGCTCAAGTGGACTACTTGTTATGATAGAGCATGCCTCAAGTGTGAAATCAATTTAGGAATGTCTATTATTAGCTCATATTGATGATCAAATGTTTGATGATAAGATCAATCCTATAGTTAAAATTAAGCCCAAAAGGATATTGAATAACATTCAGTCTTGTGAGAGCATGAAGATCTATCAATATCCTAAATTCATGGTGTTTTAGTTACCTATGAAAAGGCGTGGCTCCATTAGGCTTCATGGAGACATTGTTCTATAAGTAGAAGCAAGATGTTATAGTCAAAAATGGTTTCATCTTGAGAATATTCAAAGTTGTCTATGTTTCAAGCAAGGATATGAAGATGGATACTACCCATTTCTATGTTTGTAGTTATGATGTCAAAGTTTAGTAAATTGGTATATAAGAGGTAAGCTTTTGGTATATGTTTGTGAGTAGTCAAGATTGATATATGTTAAGGAATTGTATTGGTGTCAAGATGCTTGAAGGAAGATGATGATGGTTTAAGAGTCCTATTGACTCATGTGTTGATCTATGAATATAAATGGGGAGTTCCCCATTCTATAGTTGGTGTCAAGAGTGTGGTAGCTTAGTGTGTGATCAAGAGTTTAATCTTCTTTAGTCATGTCAAGGAAGGTAATCGATTTTGAGTTCCTAGTTAATTTAAATAACATATGCTAGGTCTGAAGGGGAACTTGGTAGCTTTGAGTTATTTGTCAAGAGAGTGGTTGCTTTTGATATCAAAATAGAGGTATATATAGAGTTAAGGGGAGCATGTGTCTGAGATTATTCATAGATTTTGTTTGTTAAGTTTTTGATAGACTAAATGGGAAAATGATCTAAAAAGGGAAGATAGTTAAGAATTAAGGTGAAGTGACCTATTTGAGAGAAGTTTCCTGAGAGTGGTTACCATGGTGGTTTTTATAGTTTCTAAATATTATGTGTCATCTAGTATCTTCAAGAGGTATTATCATCTTAGGGGGAGAAAGAGAGTTTCAAAAAGGTGTCTATAATAACTAATGAGCCTACGGTGAGTAATTGGTTAGCATTTCATTTTGTGGATTATTAAAATTTAGGTCTATCTATTAGATAAGTTATTTATAGAAGTCCCTTTATCATTAATGTCAAAGGGGGAGAAATACCTTTTTAATGAGGAGATTAAATAGGGTGTACTATGTTTTTCCATAAATGACAAAGGGGGAGTTTATTGGAATAGTGTTATAGTTGATGTCAATCTAATCTAATTAATTTCAAAGTATGTTGTCATTGATGTCTAGATGCATCTAGTGAAGATGCATGGTGTGTGGGGTATAAACTTGTGTGCCTAATATGAAGACTTGGAATATAAAATAGTGAGCTATGAATATCCTTAGTAATGCTCTAAATATCTGCATAATCAACTTTGAAGATACTCTATTGAGATATAAATATGTTATGTTGAAGCTTTGAAGATCCATTAGGTAGCTCTAAAGACCTATTTAGCCTGCTCTGAAGATGCCCAGTCATTCTCTATAGATTAATATAACAACTCTAAAGATATCTACTTTACGTATATATATTTTTCTTCTTTAGATATCTTATTTTATACATTACTATTCATATTAATAGTATAAAATGATCCAATAATGTCTCTTTATTGAGCTAGAATTTAAAGGCAACTTGATGATTCTTCTGAGGTTGATGTCAAGTTTCAGGTTAACATCAACATCTTTTGAAGTACTAGTCTTTGAATACAAGTTATCTTGAGAAGTATAGTCATATCATGAACATGTTCATGGTGATCAAGAATCAGTATGTGTATATGTATGATACTGTTGAAGGAACATAAAATGCATGTGATCAAGGTGAATAAGCATCAAGGAGAGTTTCAAGGTCAGTTGTCAAGCTTCAAGTGCTTGAGAAGTCTAGTCATGATACTTGTGAGATGAATGAACAAAGGTATAATAGGTTATATGAGTTTGTTTTATCATGCTTATGACTCTTTGGAACACTCAAGTAAGTCTTAGGGTAAGCATACATGGGTAATTACTTTTAGTCCAAGTCAGCAACTAGATTATTTCTACACCCTTCATGGCCTAATGAGGCATCATGAGTTATTGACAAGACATATCAAGAATGTTTGATAGTAGTTAAAAATTATAAGAGGTTAAATTTAATGTACATGAGGTGATAATATCTTGGATACTAGCTAGAATGTCAGCTTCAAGGCCTAATATGACTTGTAGGTGAAGGCCTAAAAAGCAAAGAGAAAGATGGTGGCCAGATGGGGTATCATGATAGTTTTCCAAGGCATGGGTGAGTAGGTGAGCATTGAAAAAGGTAATTAAAGGCTTTTTAATCATGTTCATGAATTTTTAGGTCATGTTTTATAAGAAAAGTCTTGAAAAAATGTTTTAAGGTCTCTCAAGTGCACATGATGAAGATTTGTCTACCTGAGAAGGTCTTTTCAAGTGCTCATTGTCATGTGAAAATTATGCATGAGGAAATAATATATTCATGGTAGATTTATAATGATCTTAACTCAAAGTTCCAATTATTATTTTTTAGAATAAGGGGCTAAGATTTATGAATGATCGTTAAGACTGTAAGATGGTTTAAACCCTCAAATAACCCTAATAGTGACCCAATGTGAAAACATTATTCTAAATTTATAAAAATTAATTGGTTTGGATATTTTAGTTATTCTATCATATACTCAAGTCTTTAAATAACCTCCAAGTTTGATTGGTTTGTCAGATGAGTGAGTGGACCCTATAAGAAGGGCCTTATTTCTTAGATATCTATTGTAGTAGGTAGATTTAACTGAGTCAAAGTTGTTAATTGGTTGAAGGTTGAATATTGAGACTTGTACCTTATGTCCATCATGTTTTTTGATTAGGTTATATCCCTTATAGGTTTTAAACTTATCATATAATTTGGCCAATCACTAACAAACCTAATTGTGCAAACAATGAGAAAACTAGGTAGAAATGAGAAGTTAATTAGGGATGTGTTATCATGGATTAAGAATTAATAAAATTGTATGAATAAATTTTTCATGACATTTAATACATGTTCATATTGGATATAATATTTGGATATCATTGTATATGCTGAAAATGTTGCTCATGAATTGACCTGTGTAGTGCAAATAAGATAATGAAGGTATAAGGTTATGAGATTGGTCTACAAGACAAATATTATCATATGACCATGTTATATATATTTTTTATATTTTTATAATGATCCCACAAGATCATACACATCCATTATAAGTCTCTAAAATTGTCTACATAGGTATTGAAGGTCATTGTCACCATGACTATGTTTTAAGGCAAACTAGTAGTTTTGGGTAAGTAGGTTGCAATGATGGGTTTAATAATCTATGCCATGAGTAAATATATATGATGCACATGATGTTGTTTTTGGTGACTTTAATGAGATATCCATACTTTTTATAATCTTTGAATTTAGTGTAAGAAGTTATAACATTGAAGCCAAAATGGCTTATTTGGCTGATTGAAGTCTATGAAAGAGAAAGCCAACAAATTGGTCTGTAAGACCAATAGTTTACATTAGATATTATGATTTGTTTATATGAGTTTATTATAAGTATACTATAATATTATGTTAATTAATTGAACTATCTTAAGTATGTTCAATCATGATTCATAAGTTCATGTTTCCTTGACTATGTTTTTTAAGCAAGTTAGTAGTTTGAGTGGGCTACTTACAAAGAAGAGTTTGAGCCTGTATACATTGATTTGAAGCAAATGATATTTTTTTGATGACCATGAGTTAATTTATTTTCTTAATATGTGATTTTTTTATATGCAAAGGCTTATTGTGAACAGTGTTTTGAGAAAAGGCTCAAGTGGTGGTTGGACCTAAAAGGTATTTTGGACCTAAATTGAAGATATATAAGTTATATTTTAAATTAATGTGATGTTTTCATATTTTAAAGGTGTTTCAATAAGATCAAAGGGTAACATGTGTTAAGTAGGTCTAATGGGATAAGGTCTCCATGACATCTAAAGAAGAGATAAGGCCTACTTAAAAGAGGTCAAACATAAAGGGAATAAAATAAAAATTGATCCATGTTTATGATATGTCTTAAGATTCATTCCATGTCTGACCTAAGAGGATAGGAATGTTTGGCCAACTAAGAAGGATATGATCAAGTGACTTGTATAAATACTAGGTGATTTTATGCCTATTTTGAGGAGTGAGGATAGAGAGCATGATAATATAAAATAACACTTTATAAGTATAATAAGGTATCAAAGAACATTATAAGAGTGTATAGGATCATATATGAATATTTTTTAGAAGTTTTTCATATGATAATCATGGTCATATCACCTAATCAAGTCAAGAAGAGGGCTAGTTGAGCAAAGAAGGTTAGCGGCTAGTTTGAGAGGGATAGAATTATGTGAAGAGATGAGGAATAATATAATCATATATTTTATAAAAAATAATTTATTATGAAGGTGATCAATTATTTCAAGTCTCTGAGTTGGTACTAGGTCATGTAGGGTGTTGGTGCCTCCTTGCAAGTTGGTGTTTGCTAAAGCCTAGCTGAGTTGGTACTTAGCTAGTTAGGGTTGGTGCTCCATGTGAAGTGGGTGACCCAATAAAATTGGTGTTTATATTATAATATTATAGTCCATTTACATCATCATTGAGTTTTATTCCACTTAAGGGTTTCACACATATGTAATGTTTTCATGTGTTTCATGCTCTTATGGATTGGTGCTTCTGCTTACTAAGATATACATGCTTGTTTAAATGATATATGATTGCTTAATTAAGACTATTAAAGAAAGTTTATAAATATTGATTCACCCTCTCTCTTAGTCATTTTTCTTCTAACAATTGGTATCAGATCCATGGTCCTTTGAATCAGATCTAAAAACCTAAAGGAGATCTTAGAGACAAGGATGACTAATCAGTAAGATCAAGGTGGTTTCTCTACCAATAAGGATTTATTATTAAATGGATCTAATTATTCCTTTTTAAATTCTAAGATGAAGATATATTTTATATCTCAAGGTCATGATATATGGCTACTAGTAGCAAATGGCTATAGTGTTCCTCCTATTGCATCAACTGATGCAACATATAAGAAAGTGAGTGAAAACAACTCCAAGATAATGAATGGATTCTTTGCGGCCTATTAGATGAAGATATTGTGAATATAATGCACTATGATTCATCTAAATATATATGGAAAAAATTAAATACTATCTATGAAGGAAAGACCAAGGTGAAGATAGCCAAGTTATAGACCCACTGAAGATAGTTTGAAAGCTTAAAGATAAATGAAGATGAAACCATTGCATATTACCTATTAAGGTTTGATAAATTTGTCAATATAATTAGAGGATTGGGAGAAGAAGTAAAATAATCTACTATTATCTAAAATGTGTTAAGATCACTAACTCCTAAATTTGACTCTAAGGTGTTTCAGTAGAAGAGATGCAAGAGTTAGACAAGCTAGAGATAAATGGGCTTCATGGAATTTTGACTACCTGTGAGATGAGAAGTAATGAAGGAAGACCTCCCAAGAAGGAAGAAACTTTCAAATTTAACAATAAATAAAAATCCAAGAAGGTCAAGGATGAGTAATTTTCATATATTGATGATGATCAACTGATAGACATGTTTGTAAGTAAGTTGAGGTTTATATTTAGTAAGTACAAAGGTAAGTTACCCTTAAAATGTTTTAATTTTGGTAAGATTGGTCACTTTACATCCAAATTTATTAACAAGGATAAATATGAAGATGATGAATATCATGGAGATGACAAGAAGACCTATAAGCCTAATAAAAATAAAAAGGAGTGTAGTAAATATGAAGGTAGAAAAGGAACTTTCAAAAATAAGAAAAGGATCTACACTAAAGAAGACAACTCTTTTGATGTAAGTGACTCAATTGAATCTAATAGTGATGGTAGAAGTAAATAATCTGAACATGACAATAGTGAAACCTTATTCATAGATATAAAATTAGATAATGAGGGTTGTTCAAATGGGAAAGACCTTATGATTGATGTAGAATTAGATGAAGAAGAAGCAGAAGCAGAAGTAAATCTTGAGATAGAATTGTAAGTGCCTTAGAGGAATTAAAGTTTCAAAGAAGAAATAATCACAAACTAAGATCACTGGCTAAGGACTATGAAGAATATATTGGCTTGTTTGAGGAGAGATTGAGTAAAACCTCCAAGGAGTATGATGATATATTAAATCAATTTGAGGCATAGATGTAGATAATCTATATAAACTTGAAAGCTAAAGAGGAAGAATGCATCAGGTATGAAACTAAAATAGAATCCTTGAAATCTAAGTTGGATCAAGCATCTAACAAGGTGAAGAGCTTTGTGAAGTTTGAAAAGATCATTAAGGCTCTAGATGATAGTAGTCAAAATTTTACAAGTGACAAGATAGGTCTTGGTCTCAAAGAAGACCAAAAGGAGGTACCTCTAGTCAAGGATAAGACTATTCAAGACAAAAATGTCAACATAAAAAGACCTATAAAATATCCTAATACTATAAGGTATGCTATTTCTTTCAATGATTACTATTTTGTATGTAGTCAATTTGGTCATAGAGAAAGAGAGTGTTGAAGACCCTTGAAGAATGAGTATTCATGGAATTATGGAAGGAGTCATAATTAACATTAGTCAAATGGTATAAATAAGGTGGATTATTATAGCTATCATAATATAGGACATTTTTTAAGATTGTATCCTTATATATTTAGAAGGTCATCAAGTCAAAATAGGAAGCTTGAAGCCCCTAAAGTGCAAGAAAGAAGGAAATTAAATGTATGAAAACCAAAGGTAGTAAATATTAGTCATAATCATTCTATAAGATCAAGTGGATTGCTTGATATGATAGAGCATGCCTCTGGTGTGAAATCAAGTCCAAAATGTCTATTTCTAACTCACATTGGTGATCAAATATTTGTTGAAGAGATCAAGCCTATAGTGTCAATCAATCCCAAAAGGATATTGAAGAACATTCAATATTGTGAGAGCATGGAGATTTAGGAATCTCCTAAACGCAAGGTGTTTTAGTACCCTATAAAAAGGGGTGGATCTATAAAGATTCATCAAGACATTATTCTATGAGTAGAAGCATGCGGTTGGAGTTAAAGAAGGTTTCATCTTCATAAGATTCTAGGTTATCTATGTTGCAAGCAAGGAGATGAAGGTGGATATTATCCATTCATATGTTGATATCTATGAGATCAAAATGCAATAAATTGGTATATAAAAGATAATATTTTGGTATCTATTTATGTGAGTAGTTGAGATTGATCTATGTTAAGAAGGGATATTAGTGTCAAGATGATTGAAGGAATATGAAGATGGTTTAAGAGTTCTATTGACTCATGTTTTGAGTTTTCAAGATAAAGGGGGAGTTACTGATTTTTTAGTTGGTGTAAAGAGTGTGGTATCCTAGTGTGTGATCAAGAGTTTGATCTTCTTCAATCATGTCAAGGAAGGTAAGTGATTTTGAGTTCCTAGTTCATTTAAAGAAGAATGTTTGGTCTAAAGGGGAGCTTAGTAGATCTGATTTATTTTTTAAGAGAGTGGTTGATTTTGATATTAGAATAGAGGTATGCATGGAGTTATGGGGAGCATGTGTCTGAGATGCTTCATAGATTCTATTTTTTGTGTTTTTGATAGACTAGCTAGGAAAATGATCTGAAAAGGGAAGATAGTTAAGAATGAGCGTGAAGTATCCTGACTGAGATAAGATTTATAAGAGTGGTTTCCATGGGGGTTTCTATAGTTTTTAAATATTATGTTACATCTAATATCTTTGAGAGGTAGTATCAACTCAAGGGGAGAAAGAGAGTTTCAAGAAGGTGTCTACAATAACTGATAAGCTTAAGGTGAGTACTTGGACAACAATTCATTGTGTGGATTCTTTAAATTTAGGTCCAAGGATTAGATAACCTATTTATGAAAGACCCTTTATCATTAATGTCAAAGGGGGAGAAAGACCCATTTGAGGGAGTAGAGATTTATCAGACTGTAGTGTATTTTTCCATCAATGACAAAGGGGGAGTTTATTAGAATAGTGTTGTCATTGATGTCAATCTAATGTCATTAATGTCAAAGTATGTTTTCATTTATGTCTAGATGAATTTGGTGAATATTCATGGTGTGTGGGTTATGAGCTTATATGCATGATATGAATACTCAACATATAACATAGTGAGCTATGAATATACTTAGTTGAGCTACAAAGATCTTTAGTTGATAGCTAAAGATCTACTAAATAGCTCCTAAGATGCTTTATCGAGCTATGAATATGTTATGTTGAAGCTCTGAAGACTTGTTCAACCATGCTATGAAGATGTCCAACTATTCTCTATAGATTAATATAGTAAATCCAAAGATATATACTATACATATATAGATTTTACCTCTTTAGATATATTCTTTAAGACATTACTATTCATAGTAATAGTATAAAATGATTTGATAATGTCTCTCTATTGAGAGAGAATTTGAAGGAAACCTAATGATTTTTCTAAGGTTAATGTCAAGTTTCAGGTCAAGGTAAGCATGTTTTGAAGTATTAGTCTTTGAATACAAGGTGTCTTGAAAAGCATTGTCATATCATGAACATGTGCATGGTCAGCATGAAGTATTTTCTGTAGAGGTATGATATTGTCCAAGGAGATGAAAGGCATGTGATCATGGTATATAATCAGAAAGGAGTGTTTTAAGGTCAATTTTCAAGCTTCAAGTGCTTGAGAAGTCTAGTCGTGACATTGGTCATTACATAAAGAAACCTTGTAAGCAGATATGAGCCTTGTGTCCTAGTGAGATGAATGCACAAATCCATAATAGGATATATAAGGTTGTTTGATCATGCTTATGAGTATTTGGAAAACTCAAGTGAGTTTCAAGGTAAGCATACAAGGGGAAGTACTTCACTCTAAGTCTGCAACTAGTTTAGTTCAAGACCCTACTTTACCTAATGAGGCATCATGATCTATTGAAAAGACATAAATGATTTTGATAGTAGTTAATAATGATAGGAGGTTGTATGACATTTACATGAGGTGTTAATAAATTGGACAATGGCTAAGAGGTCATCTTCAAGGCCTAATGTGACTTGTAGGTCAAGGCTTAGAAAGCAAAGAGAGAGATGGTGGTCAAATGGGGTATCATGATCAATTTCTAAGGCATGGGTGAGTAGGTGAACATTGACAAAGGTAATTAAAGTTATTTTAAGCATGTTTATGAAGTTTAAGGTCATGGTTTGCAAGAAAAGGCCTGAAACATGTTTTAAGGTCTCTCAAGTGCATAGGATGAAGAGTTTTCTACTCAAGAAGGATTTTTCAAGTGTTCATTGAAACATGCAAAGTTTGCATGAGAAACTAAGATATTCATGGTAGATGGGGAAGGGTCCTAGATCAAATTTTCAATCATTGGTTTTTGTAATAAGGGGCTAAGCTTTATGTTTTGAACATTTTCATTGATTAAGGGAGAGATTGTTGAGCATTATCTTTGAGTGTTGAGCTTCAATATTTAATGTTATCATTGATTTCAAAGGTACTAATGAAGATGCATGGTTATTTAATTTATGTCAATCTAATATCATTAATGTCAAAGGTTCTTGTGTAAATGCTTGGTCAAGTAAGCCTTGAGGTATGTATGAATGAGTTTTATTGCCATCATAATGAGTGTTGTTGCTATGATGAAATAATTCTATTTGAAAAATGTTCTAATGTCAGTATGAGTGAAATAATTTAGAAGCAACATGCATGAGTATAGGTTAGTATATCAAATGTAAATCATATTGTAATGCTTTGTCTAGACTTTGTGAGATGGTATTTCTATGTGGTAAGATGAAATGAGTGAGCTCTGAAGAAGAAACTATGTGCTCTAAAGATCTATGTAATCAATTTTAAATATGTTGTAAATAAGTTACAAAGATGATAATAATTTGAAGAGAATTCTCCAAAGATGCTACTATCAAGCTTCAAAGATATGTAAGTATCTCTAGATTTCCTATTGATTTTTTGAATAAGAGTGAGTGTATGAGGTTGTTTGAGCATACATAGGATGCATTGGAACATAGGTGAGTTCCAAGGTGAAGTATAAAGAATAGATATAAGGTTAGTTTTAATGTATAATAAAATTTGCAAGTCAAACCTTAAAAATCAAGAAGAGAGATGGTGGCCATATGAGGTAATAGGATTAGTTTCTATGGCATGAGTGAGTAGGTGAACATTGCCATAGGTGATTCAAGTTGTTTTAAGTATGTGCATGAAGTCTTAGATCAAAGTTTATAATAAAAGGATTGAAAAAGTGTTTCAAAGTTTCTCAAATGCACAAAATGAAGAGTAGTCTACTTGAGAAATTTTTATCAATGCTCATTGGCATGTGCATCATCTACATGAGATCATAAGCTATTCATGGTAGATGATGAGGGGTTATATCTCAAATTTATAAGCATTAGTTTCTATAAAGAGGATCTAAGTTTTATGAATGATCATTAAGATTAGAAGTTGGTCTAAACCCTAATAAAACTCAAACTTTACCTTGATATTGAAGATCTTGTTCTAAAAAGCTCAAAAATTTAGGTATGGTTAGACAAGTTATTGGAGGTTGAATTTAACTCTCCCAAGAATCTCCAGGTGTTATTGGTTTTTAAAGTGAGTGAGAAGACCCTAAAAAAAGTATTTATCATTTTAAAAAAAATTGTAGAAAATAGATTTGACCAAGTTAAAGTTACAAAGTGGTTGAAGATCAAAGTGTGAGAATTTCAATTTCTATTCATGAAGATTTATGGATAGGTTACATATATTATGTGTGCAAATTTTGTGATCTAAGTTGGCCAGTCGCTAATAGACCTAGTGGTTATAATAGTGAAAAAATTAGACATAAGAGAGAAGATGATTTATGATGTGTTTTCATAAATGAGTGATGAGTTTAAATACATGATTTTATTATTCGGATCTTGAAATAACTATCCATGTTTTTCACAATCTTTTCATTCATTGTAATAGGTTTAATCATTGAAGCCAAAATAGCTTATCTGGCTGAGTAGAGTGTGTGAGAGAAAAGGTCAGTAGATTGGTCTGTAATACTAATAGTTTTCATTAGATATTTGATCTAATTGATTAATTTTGATATGAGGATGTTATAAGATCCTATTCATGTATTGAAAGACCTTTAAGATATTTAATCATGTGTCAAATGTTCATGTTTCCTTAATTATGTTTTGGAGTCAGTTGGTAGTTCTGAGCAAACATCTTGCAGAGGATTATTTGAGCTTGTTTACCCTAAATTGAAGCATCAAATGAAATTATTAATGACCTTGAGGTCATGAAGATTCTAAAGATGTAATTTTCTTCCATAGTTGTATGGAAAAATTGAGTATATTTTTCAAGACATATTTTCTATATATACGCAGGCCTTTTATATGTAGTGATTTGAGTAAGGGTTCAAGTGGTAGTTGGGCATAAAAGGTAGTGTAGACCTAAAGTGATGTGGGATAAGGTTTTTTAGAGTGTAATATGACTTTTTCCTTCTTTATGAGGTTATTTTATGTGTTTTAATAAGGATCAAAGGGTAACATGTTGTTAAGAAGGCCTATTACGTCTCCATAATCCTAAAAGAGGACTAAGGGCTAATTGATGTATAGATGACCTATTACAATGATTGATTCATTATTAAATCATGTTATTTTTAAAATACTAATATCTATTAATGGCCAATCTAAGTGATTTGAATATGTATCTGACCTAGAAGAATATGATCAAGTGAATTGTATAAAAGCAAGGTAGTTAGACCTATTTTGGTAGATCTTAGAGTGGATAAAAAGAGGATGCTTACAGAGTGAGAGTGGAAGAGGGTAAGCAAATGATATAGATAATTTGTGAGTATAAAGATGTCATTCAAACCATCAAATAAGTGTTATTAAAATATAACAGAGGTTCTACATATGTGGTTCAAGGTCAAAAGACCTAATCAAGCCATGAAGAGGGATAGTTGAGTGAAGAAGGTTGAAGGATAGTTTGAGAGGGATATAAGTGAGTGAAGAGATGTAATAAAAGATCATCATCTATTGTAGAAATAATAAGTGTTTTTTAAGGTGATCCAAAAATCAGGCGGTTGAGTTAGTGTTGAGTAATCTAGGGGGTTAGTGCCTCCTTCCAAGTTGGTGCTTGCTCAATATAAGTAGGTGCTTGATAAATTAGGTATTATTTCTCCTTAATGAGTTTTTTCTCAGCTGAATATTCTATCAAGTTGGTTCTTGATAGATTGGGTTTGGTTCTCCAAGTTGAGTGGGTGATCAACTAAAGATTGATGTTTGTCTTATAGGTTTGTAGTCTATTTGTTTCATTAGTGGATTTTATATCCCGAGAGGGTTTCCCACGTATATGTTGTGTTCATGTGTTTCATGCCCTTGTGTTTTGATGCTTATGCTTGCTAAGATGTATATGCTTGTAAGAATGTTTTATGCATAATTAAGTGGAAATGAATGAAATTTTTTGAAGATTGATGTACCCCCCTCTTATTCATATTATTTTGAACAATTGGTATTAGATTAGGTCCTTTGGAATAGGCTTGATAGCCTAAAGGAGATCCTAAGAAGCAAGGATGACTAGTCAACAAGCTCAAGGTGCTTTCTCTATCAGTACGTCTATGTTGTTCAATGAATCTAACTATGCCTTTTGGAATGTTAGAATAAATATGTATCTCATGTCATAAGGACATGATATTTGTAAGATATTTAGGGATGGGTCTATTAAACTTCCATTTCCACCAATAGATGTAGTAGGTAAGAAGGCTTGTGAAAAATAACTCTCGGGTAATGAATGCCATTATGTGTGGCCTATCAAAGGCAAAGCTTGTAAAGGTAATGCATTATGTTTTATCCAAACACATATGGGAAAAATTTAAGACCATATATGAAGGAGAAACCAAGGTGAATATGGCAAAGTTATAGATAAATAGAAGATATTTTGAAAGCCTACAGATGAATGAAGATAAAACTTTTGCATCTTACCTATTAAAGGTTTATTAAGTTGTCAATATAATTACAAGATTAGGAGAAGAAGTGAAAGAGTCTACTATTTTCCAAAAGGTATTGAGATCACTAACTTTTAAGTTTAACTCTAAAGTATGTGCAATAGAAGAGATGCAAGATTTGGACAAGCTAGAGATGGATGGGCTTCATGACATCTTGACTACCTATGAGATGAGATCAAATGAAGGAATACCTCTCAAGAAGGAAGATTCTTTTAAGGTTGAAAATAAATCAAAGGGCAATAAGTTCAAATAGAGGTATGTTCATTTATTGATGATGATGAACTCATAGCTATGTTTTATAAAAAGATGAGGTTTGGATTAGGAAAGTATAAGGGTAAGTTACCCTTTAAATGTTTCAACTGTAACAAGATTGGTCACTTTATAACTGAGTATCCTAATAAGGATATATTTGATCATAATGAAGAACATGATGAATATCATGGAGATGATATAAAGTCCTATAAGTATAACAATAACAAGAGAGACTTCAAGAAGAATGAAGGAAGTAAAGTATCATTTGAGAATAAGAAGATTTTTTATACCAAAGAAGATAAATCTTCTAATGTGAGTGATATAGACACATCTAATAGTAATGATGATCAAAACCTATTCATAGGCATAAAATTATATGAGGGTTGTTCAAATGTGAAAGGCCTCATTATTGATGTAAAATCAAATAAAGATGTATACCATGATAGTGAAAAAGTTGAAATGAATTTTTAGGCAGAACTCATGAGTGCCCTAAAAGAGTTGGAATTTTAGAAGAACAAGAAACTTAAGTCATTAGTTTAGGACTATAAGGATACAATTAGATTATTTGAGGAAAGGCTATGCAACTCCTCTAAGGAGTATGAAAAGATCATCAAAAAAGATGAAACCTAGATGGATATTTTGGCAACAGGCCTAAAGGCTAAAGTGGAAGACTATAATAGATATGAAATTGAAATATAATCTCTTAGAGATGAGTTGGATCAATCATATATCAAGGTGAAGAACTTTGTGAAGTTTAAAAAGAGAATTGAGGCTCTAGATGATAACTTGAGTAGTCAGAAGTTTGCAAGTGACAAGACAGGTCTTAGATTCAAAGAAGACACATAGAGTTGAAAAAACATTGTTAAAGATAAGGTCAACATTAAAATACCTATTATACATCCCATTTCTACAAGGTATGATAATTATTCAATTTTTACTATTTTACATGCAATCAGTTTGGTGATAGAGAAAAAGAATGTAAAACACCTTCCAAGAATGAGTATTCATGGAACTATGGAAGGAGAAATAATTGGTCAAAGGGATATCATAATCATCATTAGTCAAATGGTTTGTATAAGGTGGTATATTATAATTTTCCTAATGTAGGATATATTGAAATATTATATCCTAACAGAGTTAGTTGGTCATCCAATCAAGAAAAGAATTTTCATCATCATATCATTGAGAAATGGATCAAGAAGATAAACTCTGTAGATAAGGTAAAAGTGGAGCAAAATACTAAAGAAGATGATTCTGTGAAATCTTAAATTATAGACAATGGTTTCTCAAGCCATATATTAGGAGACAATAAAGGTCTTGGTTCTCATATGGTTGATCAAATCAGTAATAATGAAGAATTGGCTAAGAAGAAGAAAAATGACAAGGTGAGTTACGATCATCTCATAAACTAAGGTGGAATGTTTAATACTATAGAGCATAAGTCAGAAGTGAAGGAATGCCAAGAAAACTTGTTATTTGCATGTGTTAATAAGGCAGTGAAGAAAATAATAAAGCTAATAATATTGATGATGAGATCAATCCTAAAGAGCCAATCAAGATTAGAAGAATCTTGAATAATATTCTATCTTTTGAAAAGGATATGGAGATCTAGGAATCTCCTAAATTCATACTATTTTAGAGCCCTATGAAAAAGTTGTGTCTCCATTAAGATTCATGAATATATTATTTTATCAACATAAGAGTGAGGTTGTAGTCAAAGAAGCTCTAAAGTAAAAATGCAAACAATTGATATATAAGAGGTAAGATTTTGATATTAGTTTAAATTGGTGAGCTTAATATGTGAAGACCAAGGGGGAGTGTTTGTTTTTGTAGTTAGGATCAAGAATAAGACAGCCATGTGTATGGTCAAGAGTTTGGTATCTTCTTCATCCATGTTAAGAAAGGTATGCAATCTTAAGTTCCTATTTCTTTTAAATAAGATATGCTTGGTCCAAGGGGAAGCTTGGTAGCTCTACTTTCTTTGTAAAGAAAGTGATTGATTTTTGATATGCATGGAGATAAGGGGAGATTATGTCTAATATGATTCATAGACTTTGTTCTTTGAGATTTTGATTAATTAGCTTAGAGAGTGACCTAATTGAGATGTTTCTAAACACTATGTGTCAACTAATGTCTTTATAACATAGTATCAACTCACAAAAAGAAGAATGTGATTTCAATAGTTGTAAATGATCTTTGATTTCTATCGCTAACAGAAGCATGGTAGATCCTTAGTTTGAGGGGGAGATATTCAAATTGTTAACTAAGCCTAATTTATGTTGAAGTGATCTTATAATATGAGTTCATTCTAAAAAAGATGATATTTGTGGAAGATATTTTTCATTAATGTTAAAGGGGGAGACAGATTAGAAAAGGATGAGAAGATAAGAGAAAGATCAGAAAAAGAGAAATATCAGAATAGGCAAGAAAATGAAAGAGATCAAAAAGTATGAGAAAGGAAAAGAACCAGATATAACAAATAATTACCATAAATAAGTGGTTGACAAAGGTTTCTAAGTATGATTTCCATCAATGGCATAGGTGGAGATTGTTGAATATTGTCATTAATTAAGGGAGAGATTATTGAGCACTATCTTTGAGTGTTGAGATTTGATATTTAATGTTATTATTAATGTCAAAGGTACTAATGAAGATGCATGGTTATTTCATTGATATCAATCTAATATAATTGATGTCAAAGGTTCTTGTGCAAATTCTTGATCAAGAAAGCCTTGAGGTATGTATATGAATGAGTGTTGTTGTTGTGATGAAAGAATGTTGTTTGAAGAATGTTATAATGTCATCTTGAGTGAAATCATTGAGAATAAATATGAGTGAGTATAGGTTAGTATAAATAATTTAAAGCATCTTGTAATGATTTTTATAGACATTATGAGATGGTATTGTAGGTGGTAAGATGAAATAATTAATATTTGAAGAAGAAACTATGTGTTATAAAAATCTATGTAAGCAATTCTAAAGATGCTCTGAATAAGTTATGAAGATGAGAATATTGCAAAGAGAATGATTTGAAGAATAACTTATAGTATTTAAGAATGAAATAGATTGTTTGAGGTTATATCTAAGGTTTTTAGGACCTTAAAAATTATTAAGAGTTCGGCTCCAAATATCTATGTATGAAACTCTAAAGATGTTATAGTCAGGATCTAAATATTTGTAAGTAGCTTCAAAGATGTCTTATTGAATTTTTGAACAATAATGAGTGTATCAGGTTGTTTGAGTATACATAGGATGCATTATAACACAATAAAGTTCCAAGGTGAAGTATATAGAGTAACTAGAAGGTCAATTTCAAAGCATAATAAGACTTGTAGGTCAAGCCTTAAAAAGCAAGAAGAGAGATGGTGGCTAGATGAGGTAATAGGATCAGTTTTCATGGCATGAGTGAGTAGGTGAAAATTTAAATAGGTGAGTCAAGTTTTTTTAAGTATGTGCATGAAGTTTTAGATCAAGGTTTGTAAGAAATACTTGAAAAACTATTTCAAGGTTTCTCGAATACACACAATGAAGAGTAGTCTACCTGAGAAGGTTTTCTGAGTGATTGTTGGCATGTATAAAATTTAAATGAGTTCCTAAGATTTTAAGGGTAGATGATGAAGGTTTCTATCTCAAAGTGTAATGATCTTGATATTCAATATATGCATAAATACCCTTAAGGTAGGAAAACACCATATAATACTCCTTTAGGAAGGAATAACTCCACAATGTCTTTTTGAGGGGACAACATCCAATATCCTTTTACAATAGAAGACTCAATGCTTACTTGATATTTTACGATGATAATCATCTCCTATATATATACATCTATCTAACCCATGGATGGGTAACCTCCTAATCCAATGTAGGCCGACCATTACCCAATGTACTACTTCCATAAGTTACTCTATTATCCTAATATAGTGTATCCATATAACTATAGGGATGTGTGCCACATGTTGACATCTCCATCAACCCATATACATCAATATATCATATCCCTAGGTACATAGCATTCCTTCCCTCCTTGACATGTTTCATCCTCGAAACATAGGAAAAAACCAAATAATGAGTGTGCTTCCAATCATTTCACACTTGTCTCCAAGCTTGTTTCCAAATTTTATTGTGCTCCTCTGATTTTGTTTATGATCATAATTATACTGCTTTGGTGTCCAAGCATAATTATTCCTCTTTTTATTCCATGTACCATATTTCGTTGCGCTACTCTGATTCCAACCATGACCATAGTAGGTATTCTTCCATACATAGTCATAGTGATTCCCCCATTCATTCCATGTGCCATAGTATTTTTTCTTTGGATTCTATGCATATCCATAATGATTGGAAATTTTATTTCCTGTATAGATAAAATAATTATTATTATGACACTTCCTCACCTGGTTCCATGATTGTTTCCTCTCATGATGATGTGGGTGTCTATATACCTCAACCTTTTCCAATACTTTGACCTTATCCACCTTTGCTTCTACCTCTTCCACCTTTTCCTTCTTTGTATCTTGAGTAGATGAAGTGCTCATTTGTAGTGTCTTTATCTATATCATCTGAATCTTCATCATGTTCTTCATCACCTATTTCCATCTTATCCTCATGATCTACCTGGATTGTTATTGGTGCCTTTTTCACTATGATATTTTGTAAAGTGATCTTCTTTTTCCTATACCAAAACTTCATGAACTTTTTTTGAACATTGATATTCATTGTTCCCAAAGTCTCTAACCATGGATATCCAAGAACTATATCCATATCATCCATATCCAAAGCATAAAAATCTGAATGTAAAACATATTTTTCCATAATGAGCTTCAGATCTTCAAACATTGAAATATTCTTACCATCAGCTTGAACCTCCTTGATATTAATTGCTTGAACATGTAGATTCTTAGCCAGATTCTTGTTAATGAAGTTATACTTGCTGGTAGGGTTTATGGACACAACTACCTTCTTTTTTTTGAATGTATCCATGAAATTGAAAAATTGACTCAGATTTCTTTAGAACCAAATTATTTGAACCCTTATTTTCTTCTTCTTCTTCTTCTTCTTCTTCTTCTTCCTCTTCTTCTTCATCTGCTTCTTCCTCTATTGCTTCTTCTACTTCTTCTTCTTGTTCTTATGATGATTCTTCTATTTCTTCTTCTTCTTTTTTTGCTTCTTCTTCTTCTATTGCTTCTTCTTTTTCTACTTATTTTTTTATAGCCCAACGATCTAAAAAGATTTGCTCCATTTCTTTCCATGAAGAAAACCTTTCTGTACAGCTCAACTGATCAAACCAATCTAGTGCAGGCCCAGACAAAAAAAGAGTTAATTGTCTTTGCCTAAAATTTTTTCTAAAACGATTCTCCAAAAGGAGCCACCATTATCTAACATCAATATCATCTTCCCGTGAAAATATTTGCAACTCCATGATCCACAAAAAAATTAAGGTTCATGAAACCCTAAAATGTCAAAATTGATCCATAAAATCATAAAAAATCACTCAAAATAGCTCCAAAAATTCTACAAGTTTGATTGAACTTCTCTTAAATCTGCTTACATCTCTAGTACAAATTTCAAATAAAAATTCCTTATATTTCGGAAGATATAGTGAAATTATTATAAACCCTAAAATAGAAATAACTCCCTCAAAACAAATCAAAAAAAATTGAAATTTTTACCACGCTTCTCTTATATTTTCTTACATCTCTAGTAAAATTTTCAAGTAAAAATTCCCTACATTTAAGAAGATATAGTGAAATTAGGGTTTCACTCCACACATTGCCCAAATCGAAGCTCTGATACCACTTGTAATGATCTTGATATTCAATATATGCAGAAATACCCTTAAGGTAGGGAAACACCATATAATACTCCTTTAGGAAGGAATAACTCCACAATGTCTCTTCGAGGGGATAACTTCCAATATCCTCCTACAATAGAAGACTCAATGCTTACTTTATATATTTACCATGATATTGATCTCTTATATATATACATCTATCTAACCCCTGGATGGGTAACCTCCTAATCAAATGTAGGCCAACCATTACCCAATGTAATACTTCCATAAGTTACTTTATTATCCTAATATAGTGTACCCATATAACTATAGGGATGTGTGCCACATGTCGGCATCTCCATCAACCCATATACATCAATATATCATATCCCTAGGTACATAGCATTCCTTCCCTCCTTGACATGTTTCATCCCCGAAACATAGGAAGAAACCAAATAATGAGTGTGCTTCAAATCATTTCACACTTGTCTCCAATCTCGATCATCTATCCATTTATATGTGATCTTGGCAGGTGCTAGCTCTCCGAGCTTGTTTCCAAATTTTATTGTGCTCCTCTGATTTTGTTTATGATCATAATTATACTGCTTTGGTGTCCAAGCATAATTATTCCTCTTTTTGTTCCATGTACCATATTTTACTGCGCTACTCTGATTCCACCCATGACCATAGTAGGTATTCTTCCATGCATAGTCATAGTGATTCCCCCATTCATTCCATGTGCCATAGTATTTTTTCTTTGGATTCCATGCATATCCATAATGATTGGAAATTTTATTTCCTGTATAAACAAAATGATTATTATTATGACACTTCTTCACCTAGTTCCATGATTCTTTCCTCTCATGATGATGTGGGTATCTATATACCTCAACCTTTTCCAATACTTTGACCTTATCCACCTTTGCTTCTACCTCTTCCACATTTTCCTTCTTTATCTCTTGAGTATATGAAGTGCTCATTTATAGTGTGTCTTTATCTATATCATCTGAATCTTCATCATGTTCTTCATCACCTATTTCCATCTTATCCTCATGATCTACCTGGATTGTTATTGGTGCCTTTTTCACTATGATATCTTGTAAAGTGATCTTCTTTTTTCTATACCAAAATTTCATGGAATTTTTTTGAACATTGATATTCATTGTTCCCAAAGTCTCTAACCATGGATATCCAAGAACCATATCCATATCATCCATATCCAAAGCATAAAAATCTAAATGCAAAACATATTTTTCTATAATGAGCTTCAGATCTTCAAACATTGAAATATTCTTACCATCTACTTGAACCTCTTTGATATTCTTTGCTTGAACATGTAGATGCTTGGCTACATTCATGTTAATGAATTTATACTTGCTAGTAGGGTTTATGGACACAACCACCTTCTTCTTTTGAATGCATCCATGAAATTGAAAAATTGACTCAGATTTCTTTGGAGCCAAATTATTTGAACCCTTCTTCTTCTTCTTCTTCTTCTTCTTCTTCTTCTTCTTCTTCTTCTTCTTCTTCTTCTTCCGCTTCTTCTTCATCTGCTTCTTCTTCTATTGCTTCTTCTACTTCTTCTTCTTTTTCTTGTTCTTATGATGATTCTTCTATTTCTTCTTCTTCTTTTTTTTATTATTCTTCTTCTATTGCTTCTTCTTTTTCTACTTCTTGTTTTATAGCCCAACGATCTAAAAATATCTGTTCCATTTCTTTCCATGAAGAAAACTTTTATGTACAGCTCAACTGATCAAACCAATCTAGTGCAGGCCCAAACAAAAAAGGAGTTAATTGTCTTTACCTAAAAGTTTTTCTAAAATGATTCTCCAAAAGGAGCCACCATTCTCTAACATCAATATCATCTTCCCCTGAAAATATTTGCAACTCCATGATCCACAAAAAAAATTAAGGTTCATGAAACCCTAAAATGTCAAAACTGATCCATAAAATTGAAAAAAATCACTCAAAACAACTCAAAAAATTCTAAATTTTTTACTGTACTTCTCTTATATCTGATTACATCTCCAGTAAAAATTTTGAATAAAAATTCCCTATATTTTGGAATATATAGTGAAATTATTTTAAACCCTAATATAGAAATAACTCCCTCAAAATGAATCAAAAAATTTTGAAATTTTTACTACGCTTCTCTTATAGTTTCTTACATCTCAAGTAAAAATTTCGAGTAAAAATGGCCTATATTTTAGAAGATATAGTGAAATTAGGGTTTCACTCCACACAAATTTCCCAAATCAAAGCTCTGATACCACTTATAATGATCTTGATATTCAATATATGCATAAATACCCTTAAGGTATGGAAACACCATATAATACTCCTTTAGGAAGGAATAACTCCATAATGTCTCTTTGAGGGGAAAACATCCAATATCCTCTTACAATAGAAGACTCAATGCTTACTTGATATCTTTACCATGATAATCATCTCCTATATATATACATCTATTTAACCCATGGATGGGTAACCTCCTAATCCAATGTAGGCCGACCATTACCCAATGTACTACTTCCATAAGTTACTCTATTATTCTAATATAGTGTATCCATATAACTAAGGGGATGTGTGCCACATGTCGGCATCTCCATCAACCCATATACATCAATAAATCATATCCCTAGGTACATGGCACAAAGTTACAAGCATTATTTTCTAGAAAGAGTTGTTATTTTTTATGAATGATCATTAAGACTGGTAGTTGGTCTAAACTCTCATAAAACCCTAGCTATGACTTGATTTTGGATATCTTGGTCTAAAGAGATCAAAAGGGATTGGTATGGTAAAAAAAAGTTATTAGAGGTTGAATTCAACTCTCCTAGGCATCTCTAGGTGTGATTGGTTTCTTAGGTGAGTGAAAAGACCTTACTAAAAAGTGTTTGTCTTTCAAATATTTTTTGTAGTAGATAGAGTTGACCAAGTCAAAGATATAAAGTGGATGAAGATCAAATTGGAGACTTGTAGTTGATATTAATGAAGATTTTTGGATAGGTTCTAGATATCAGGTGTGCAAATTTGGTGATCCAAGGTGGCCATTCATTAATAGACCTAGTGGTGCAGATAGTGAGGAAATCAAAATAGAGAATATTATTTTTTATATGTTTTCATAAATGAGTGATGTATTGAAATGCATGATGATTTTTTTTGGGTCTTTAATAACCTATCCATGATTTATAAAATATTTTAAGTCAATTTAAGAGTTTGAATCATTGAATCCAAAATGACTTTTTTGGATGAGTAGAGTCTATGAGAGAGAAAGTTGGCATATTGGTCTATAAGACTAATAATTTTCATTATATCTCTAATCTAATTAATTAACATTGCTCTAAGTATTTTATAAGATATTTTTTTATGTATTGAAATCCCTTGAATATATTCAATCATGTTTCAAATGTGCATGTTTATTTAACTATGTTTTAGAGTTAGTTGGTAGTTTTGAGTGAACATATTATAGAGGAGTATTTGAGCCTATTTACCATAAGTTAAATCATCAGATGAAGTTGGTGATGACCCTAAGGTCATGAGGATTATTAATATGTATTTGTTTTCCATATTTCTTTAAAAAAATTGAGTATATACCTCAATTTTTCAATATAGAGTTTCTAAATATACACAGGCCTTTTATATACAGTGATTTGAGTAAGGGTTCAAGTGGAGTTGTACCTAAAAGATAGTGTAGACCTAAATTGAATTTGGATAAGGGATATTAGAATGGTGTATGACTTGTTCCTACTATGTGAGGTGTTTAGATATGATTTCAGAAGGATCAAAGGTTAACATGTTGTTAAGAAGGCCTATTAGGTCTTCATAAGCCTAAAAGAGGAGTAAGGTCTAATTGATGTATGGTAGACCTATTATAGTGATTGATTCATTATTAATGCATGAAATTATTAATATGATAATATATATTCATGGCTAACCTAAGTTATTTGAATATGTGGATGACCTAGAAGGATATGATCAAGTTACTTGTATAAAAGCAAGGTAATTAGGCCTATTTTGGTAATGCTTAGTGGATAAAAAAAACATGCTTAAAGAGCAAGAAAAGAAGATGATAATTGAATGATATAGATAATTTATGAGTAGAATAAGGTTATTCAGACCATAAAAGAAGTTTTATGAAAATATAAGAAATGTTTTGCATATGTGGTTCATGGTTAGAAGACATAAACAAGCTATGAAGAGGTCTAATTGAATGAAAAAGGCTAAAGTACAGTTAGAGAGGGATAAAAGTGAAGGAAGAGATGTATGATAAGATCATAAACTATTATAAAATAAAAAAGGGTTTCTAAATTTTATTAAACAATCAAGTGTCTAAGTTGGTGGTGAGTCATGTAGGGGGTTGGTGCCTTCTTACAAGTTGGTGATTGCTAAAGCCAAGTGGGTGCTTGTTAAATTAAGGGTTTGTGTTTAGCTAAAGAATCTATCAAGTTGGTGCTTGAGATATTGGGGCTGGTGATCCAAGTTTAGTGAGTGATCAATTGAATATTTATGTTTGTTTCATAGGACTGTAGTCCATTTGCTTCATCATTAGGTTTTCTGCCCCTAGAGGGTTTTTCATATATATGTTGTGTTCATGTGTTTCATGATCTTATGTTTTGATTTTTATGCTTGATAAGATGTATATGATTGTAATAATGGTCCATGAATGATTAAGTTGAAATAAATTTAAAAAAATTAAGATTGATTCACCCCACCTCTCAATCATCTTATTACCAACATTATGAATGATCGTTAAGACTGTAAGATGGTTTAAACCCTCAAAGAACCTTAATAGTGACCTGATGTGAAATATATTACTCTAAAGTGATTATAATGAATTTTTTTAGATATTTTATATATGAGATAATTTATTAAACTCTCTCAAGCACCTATAGGTGTGATTGGTTTGTCAGATGAGAGAGTGGACCCTACATACAAGGCCTTATTTATCAAAGATTAAATGTAGCAGGAAGAGTTGATCAAATCGAAGTTGATAATTGGATGAAGGTTTAATATTGAGACTTTTATATTATTCCAATTATTGTTTATAATCAGTTTCTATCCCCTAATTATGCTAAATCAATCATACAAGTTGACCAACCGCTAACAAACCTAATGGTGCAAATAATGAGAAAACTAGATAGAAGTGAGAAGTTGATTAGGGATATGCTATAATAAATTAAGTATGAATATAATTGCATGAATGAATTTTTAATGACCTATAATACATGTTCATATTGGATATAATATTTGGATATCATTGTATATGAAGATAATGTTACTCATGAGTTGACCTGTGTAGTGTAGATAAGATAGTGAAAGGTATAAGGTTGTGAGATTGGTTTATAAAACCAATATTGTCATATGACCATGTTATTTATCCTTTTTATATTGGTATAATTATCTTATAATATCATCCACATGCATTTTAATTCTTTCAAAGTGTTTACATAGGTATTGAAGGTCATTTTTTCCATGACTATGTTTTAAGGCAAACTATTAATTTTAGGTAAGTTGGTTACAACAATGGGTTTAAGATTATATGCCATGAGTTTACATATATATATATATATATATATATATATATATATATATATATATATATATGTATGTATGTATGTATGTATGTATGTATGTATGTATGTATGTATGTATATGTATGTATATATGTGTATATATATATATATATATATGTATATATATATATATGTATATATGTATATATATATATATATATGTATATATATATATATATATACATATATGTATATATATATATATACATATATGTATACATATACATATATGTATACATATATATATATATATATATATATATATATATACATATATATATATATATATATACATATATATATATATATATATATGTATATATATATCTATATACATATATGTATACATATATATATATACATATATATATATATATACATATATATATATGTATATATATATATATATATATATGTATATATATATACATATATGTATACATATATATATATACATATATGTATATATATATATATATATATATACATATATGTATATATATATATATATATATATATATATATATATATATATACATATATGTATATATGTATACATATATGTATATATATATACATATATATATATGTATATATATATACATATATATATATATATACATATATGTATATATATACATATATATATATATATATGTATATATATATATATATATGTATATATCTATATCTATATATATGTATGTATACACACACACACACACACACATATATATATGATTTTTTTATTTATGACTTTAATTACATATCCATCCTTTTCATAATATTGGAATTTAGTGCAAGAGGTTAGAACATTGAAGCTAAAATGGCTTGTCTAGCTAATTGAAGTCTGTGAGAGAGAAAGTCAATAGATTGGTCTGCAAGACCAATAGTTTCTATTAGATATTATAATTTTTTTGATTCATGTTGTTATAATTATTTTATAATATTATTTTCATGAATTAATTTCCCTTGAGTATGTTCAATCAGGTGTTAGAATTTCATGTTTTCTTGACTTGTATTTTAAGTAAGTTGGCAGTTCTAAGTGGGCTACTTGTAGAGAAGAGTTTGAGCCTATATACTTTGAGTTGAAACATATAATAAAGTTTTTTATGACCAAGAGGTCATGATTTTTTTTAATATTTTAATTTTTTCCATTATCATTCAACAAAATTGTGTTTATGCTTCAGTTGTTCAAGATATATTTTATGTGTATGCACATGCCTATTGTGAACAGTGTTTAGAGAAAAGGTTCAAGTGGTGGTTAGACCTAAAAGGTTTTGTGGAGATAAATTTAAGTTTTATAAGGTATATTTTAATGTACTATGATGTGTTCTTAGTGTATTAAGTTTTTTAAGGTGTTCCAAGAAGATCAAAGGGTAACATGTGTTAAGTAGGTCTAATGGGATTAGATCTCCATGAGACCTAAAGAAGAAATAAGGCCTAATTGAAATAGGTCAGACCTAAATGGACTCAAATAAAATTTTATACATTTATATGGTATTTATTAAGATAAATTTTATGGATAACCTAAGAATATAAGAATTTTTGTCTAACTAAGAAGGATATGATCGAGTGACTTGTATAAATACTAGGCAATTTTAGGCCTATTTTGAGGAGTGAAGATGGAGAGCATAAGCGAATAACATAACACTTTGTAAGAATAATAAGTTCTCATAGACCATAATAGGAGTGTATAGTATTATATATGAATATTTAACAAAAGTTTTTCACATGAGAATCAAAGTCATATGACCTAATCAAGTCAAGAAGAGGGCTAGTTGAGTGAAGAAGGCTAGAGTCTAGTTTGAGAGGGATAGAAGTGTGCAAAGAGATGAGGAATAATATCATCATATTTTATATGAGAAAAAAATTATTATAAAGGTTATCAAGTTTTTTAAGTGGCTAATTTTGTGTTGAGTCATCTAGGGGTTTGTTTCCTCCTTACAAGTTGGTGTTTGACAAAGCCTAACTGAGTTGGTACTTAGCTAGTTGGGATTAGTGCTCCATGTGAAGTGGGTGCTTATCTAAAATTGGTGTTTGTATTATATAAATATATTCCATTTGAATCATCAATGTATTTTATTCCCCTTGAGGTTTTTCCACATATATATTATGTTCATATGTTTCATGTTCATGTGGATTGGTGCTTATGCTTGCTAAGATATATATGCTTGTTTAAATGATTTATGGTTGCTTAAGTAAAATTTTTAAAGAAAATTTTTAAAGACTAGTTCACCCACCCTCTCATTCATTTTTATTCCAACATATTCTTCCAGGAAATTATTCCCATGTCTCTTTATTTATTCTTAAAAATCTTCCCATCTCAATAAAGTGGTTTGGATAACTTGAACAGTGAGACTCATGCCCAAATTCACATTTTAGAGTGCATCTAATTGTTAATCCTCTTCTTGTTCTTTGAATTTTTATGCCTATAACTCTAGGCCTATTCTCTCATATATTTTATGCAATGTGATTTTCACATCCATTACCTTACATTGAATAATTTTTAAGGTCTTCTCTAGCTCCCTTATTTTTTCTCAATATCTTTTCGCAGCTCATCTATTTCCATTAGGATTAATGTTTTCTCATTTCAATCCTTGGTATAGAATACCTTTGCCTAAATTTCATTCATCTTCACCTAGTGATGAATAAAATGTTCATTTATTACTATTTTTTGACATGTGATGCAAGAACATCCTTATAAGGATGAACTTAGTCTTGTCTTGTTGCACAATTTTTGCTTTATCAAGTTTTTTACTAGTCATGTACATTTTTTATGATGTTATAAGGGTTTGGGAGTCATAATATACACTTTATAACCTTCTCCATGTGTAAAATTGTGCTTAGGGAGGTTAGAATTAAAAATTGGCATTTCCCACCCAATTTCACTAATTTGAAATTTTGAATTTCCTTGTCAAGTTTTGGGTTCTCAATCATGTATGAAGGAGTTTCAACATTGTAATATTTTTTATTGGGATATATAATGGATAAATGTTACCTCATTACATACTTGAATCACATGTTAAGTCATTCTAATATATATGATAGAAGTTAGGGTGGTTTGAGTCTCTGAACATTCTTGAGAGGGAATCGAAGAACCGTTGGAGTAGTTATAGTACATATAAAAATTGTAAGTGTGTATGCTTGTTGGGAGTTTTTAAAAATGAATTATAAGATGAATTTATGCTAATTCCATTAAAATTAATATAAATTTTCTTGTTTGATAACTAACTATCTATTCTCTGTGTTTCCTCTATTCTTTGTGAATGATGACTAAGTTTACATTATGAGATGAGAAGACTCGTTGCAAGTTGATTGATTACACATATGAACTAGTAAGCCTTTATACAATGATATTAATGTTATTTAAATATTTATATAATTTTGTATGTAGCAATCAATTTAAATATTTTAGGTGATTGTGTAACTACACATAATCAGACTCAAAGTTGTTTATAAGAAAATAAAAAAGGTCATACAAATAAGTTTAAACCCTCAAGCACATGTTGATGATTAAAAAAATACTAATTCATATTTTACAAAAGTTTTAAACTCTTTAGGAAACTTAAAACATCAAAATATCCCTTCTTAGGTTTAGTAGAGATAAAGATAACCCTATATTAGGGTTTCCAAACAAAATATTACTTTACAAACATTGCCACCAATGGAAAATAACAAAACTTGGTGATTAGTTGGGTAATAATGTGTACTAAGATATTTTTAGATTTTTAAACTAGTACAATATGGATGTGTATGATAAAATATGATTGTGTGTGTAATAAAGTAGAAGAGACCTAAATGAGCCTTGAAGGTGATTGGAAAAGTGAATTCTAAGCAGAGTCAAGATAGGAAACTTCATGAAGGGAAATAATTCAATAGAGGATGTCATAAAATAACTTTAATTCCTCAAGATCAATTTGTATCCATTCATACAATTGAAAAAGGTAAAAAAAATGCTACTAGCAAGTTAGACCAAAAGAAAGAAGCAATCAGTGATGGAAGTGTGGAATTGAGAAGTTGTGTGGATTGTTTAGGAGACCAAAAAGGATAAAAAAAAGTTAGGGAAATGATCATAGAACCCTAATAGAACCAAGTAAACCTAAATCATTTATTGAGCTAATTTACTAATGTGTTTTTATCAATGAGTAAGCATGTTAAAACAAGATAAGTGTGAGTGTTGATAAGAATTATCCTTTTCATCATTTGGTGTTAGAGATTAGGAACTCATGGGAAGATAGTAGGAAACATGGAAGCTAGAGGACATAGATTATCACAAGCCCAAATAATATTTTAGTAATTATATGCATTAGTGGTTGAGGTGAAAAACTTGTAGACCAGATTGTAAGCTATGGAATTGGCTCAAATAAGATAGATGAATAGAGTTGACGTGAGTAAAGAGAGGATGTGTTTCCTCAAGAAAAATCTAAAAAAAAGAGGAAGGTATAGTAAAGGAAAGGTTCATCATATCAGTGATAGGTGTGACATCAAAGCCTAAATTTGAGGTGCCAATGTATGAGGGCAGTCTCAATGTTGAAGAGTTGATTCATTGGATCACAATAATAGAAACATACTTTGACTATGAAGAGGTGAATGAGGAAAAGAAGGTGAAGTTTGTAGTGACAAGGTTGTAGAGTCATGCATCCTTATGGTGGGATGGAATACAGGAAGAAAGAAGGGGAAAAGAAAAGATAAGATCATGGGACAAAATGGTGGCCAAGATGAAGGGCAAATTCATGCTTAAGGACTACCAAACTAGTTTGTTTATAATAATAAAAAATATCAGATAAAAATACATGTCAGTGAAATAATATACTGAAGAATTATATAAAGTAACCATTAGAGCATGACACATATAAGAGGATGCAAAAAATGTTATCGAGTACATAAATGGGCTAAAGTTTAGCATTCAAGATGAAATTAACATTTTATCACCAAGGATAGTGGAAGATGCCTATCAAGTTGCACTAAAGGCAAAGGAAAATTTTAATATAAATAAAATCCAAAAAACTAGAAGGAGAGGTAGGAGTTATAGAGGTAGAGGTCAGAAAGAAGGAAGAGGATAGACAAAAAATAGAAATCAATGGCAAACTCATAGTAAGGAAGTTGGTAGTAGTTTTGAAAGTACAAGTCAGCTTAGTATAGGTGGTTATGGATTTAGAGGTAGAATATATTATGGTAGAGGAAGATGATATAGTGGATTCATAGGTAAATGATTCAAATTTGATAAGTTTATATGACATAGATCTTATGAATATCCAAAAGACATTCAAAGTAGCAGCTCTTGGAGTGAAAGTAGGAACCAAGTACAAAAAGAAGAGAAAAGTGTTGAGTCCTTACCAAACTATGTTGAAGAACTTAAAATAGGAGACATTTTGATGATGAAGAGAACACTTTTGAAGATAAACCATGAAGAGAAAGATCACCATAAAGTAAGACATTGTTCAAGACCATGTGCAAAAGTAGAGATAAATGTTGTAAGGTTATATTTGGTAATGGTAGCATGGATAATTTTATTTCTTCCATGATGGTAACTAAGTTAGTATTATAAATAAAAGATCATACAAATCCTTACAAATTATCTTGGATTAAAATCAATCATCAAGTCTTAGTAAGCAATGCCATATAGGCTTACAGATTGGTGGTTACAAAGACAAAATTTTGTGTGATGTAATTTTAGTTGATGTTTTCCATATCATACTTGGTAGACCATGGTAATATGATAGAAGATATATTCATGATGGTAGGGATAACACATACACCATTGATAAGGATGGCATCAAACATACAATAACTCCATTGAAGGGTAGTCAAGCATGGAAAGAAGTACATGGCTAATTTTTGCCCATATATGAATATTTTCCATGGTTTGATGAAGAAAAAGATACAAGACATAGAAAGGGGTCCAATATTGTAAAGTATAAGAGAACATGTAGGTTCTCATGTGCTTTTTTTAACATTTCAAACATGGTCCAAAGTTGAAAATCCCCTATAAGGTGTCAAAAGTGCCTGAAATAGATATGGAAGTTTATGGAGTTCATCTGGTCCTTCATTGTATTCATCTTGACATTTAGGGTCTAGTGGTAGAAAGTATAAGTGGGAAGTTTTTGAGCCTAGATCTTACATGTGTGGATAAGTCAAGTATAATTAGTCATATGGGTTTGTTCATTTTTGTTCCAAAATTATATGCTCTAAATCTTAGGTCCTCCACCCAAGTGCATCAAAAGTTATGGAGATTCAAAGTTGGCATCTCAGTCACATTCCACTATTTTTCCATACTTAGCTAATTTTCAAGAGAAATCAAATAAAGCTAAGTGAGTACTTTCACAAAGATATATCTCACATGTGTGATAGTTGCAAAGGAGGGTGACCACATGGGTTTATTCATCTTGGTCCCAAGTTTCTATCCACCAAGTCTGAGGTCCTCTATTGAAGTGAAAACAAAGTTATACATGTGAAAATATGGGCTTATATGCATGTTTTCTATGTTCCCCATACTTAATCATTTGAGATCAACAATCACTAGGATATCATATAGAAATAGTTATGAAAATCCATCTTAACATTTTAATATCTTTGCTTTGGTAGCTCTCAAAATCAATAGATCAAATGGGTTTGTTCCTTTTGACCTTAAGAACATATTCTAAAAAATTTATTTCTCCATGATTATCGCACTTCAAGATTCAAGACTTCAAAGTTGATCAAAATAAACTTGCAACATGAGATGCTCATGCGAACATCAAGTTAAATCTTGGGAAAAATTATACCTATGATTAAATTTGACATTCTATGGGACATCATTCACATTCTATGGAATGTTGAATGATGGTCATGTGAACATCAAATTTAAAGATAGATCAAGAATATCCTATTGAGCTTATTAAATTTGATGGTCATGCAACCATCAATGACAGTCATATGAACATCAAATGATGAGAGAGAGGATGTCAATTTTAAGATCATGAAGTAGCCATTAGGTTTCATACAATGGGTCCTAGTTGATCAATGGTATACATTACATTTTACCCTTGGATCTAATAGTGATCATGAGTCAAAATGGTTAGCGAATTTCAAGAGAAAATACATGCATGATAAGTGGCACAAGCACATTCAAATGGTATAAGATCGATGACTCATGGGCATTTTTACATAGGCACATTAATGGAATGAGTTGATCAATGAGTCAAGGATCTATATCAAGCATCTACAACCAATCAAAATAAATGTCAAGATTAATGACAAGCCCAAGATCATCAATGAGGGTTGAAAGGTCATTTTCAACCATGAAAGCATGCTTTTACAGGGTCTTCTAGACACATTGGATCTAGTTCAAACAACATAGAGTGATTTAACTGATGTATTAGGATTTAAAAAACATGAAGGGACAAATATTGGAGCTTATATTGATCTTTGGTTTGATAAGTTAGAGCTTACAGGGTTCTTTCTTGTGATTGGTTTGTCAAGTTGAAGAAGGATCCATGTATAATGAATTCTTGGTCCTCATAGAGATATAATAGGTTTATTTGAACCTATTATAATATAAATGTGCTAAATGATCCTTTTTTATATTTTAATATAAAATACTATAGGTAAAATTGATGTCCTTAGATTGGTTTTATGTCTATAGGTGGGACCTATGATCCAGATATGGAAATGGGTAAATATGTAATAAATGTGAGGCTGCCCATCATCAACAAATAAAGTACTCTACCATCCAGGACATGGCATGTTTTTTAGTATCAAGATTTAATTATTTTATCCTCATGATTAGGGTAAGTTCACTTAGAGTCTCAAGATGGTGAGCTAGTACTTGGATAGGAAGTTAAGGTCATTATTTCTGCTCAAATAGACTTTGGCACTATGCATAAGAATCCTTTGTCTTTTAGTGAGATCCATAGACCAATGAGAAGAGCTTGCTGATTATTGAGATAACAAGAAATTTTTTTTGTTGAACAAGGAATGGAAATATAAAGTAAATCAAAGGTTACCACCTCACTTCTTGATCTAGAGGGATCTTCTCCACTCTCGAAGGCATTGTTCCCTCTCTATTGCTCCCCTTTTCTATAAGTATAGATCTTGAGATATTTTAAAGTAAGTTCCACTCCATTTATGGTGAATCCTTATAGGAATGACATCATATATTTTGCCTTTGAACATTAATGCAAATTTAATTTTTTAGTTCTTGAATAATTGTCTGAGTGTGCAAGTGATGTATGGTGATGCAAAGTTATTTTTATCTATCCTTTCTTCCCTTATCCTTTCATATTTGTCAAGTGTATGAACCTATCTTTTAAGTGTACAATGAGGCTTAGTGCCTTCAGCTAGCCTATGGTTCACTTACCTTGGATAGATCTTATACATCTCACCTCCATATTGAAATACACATGTTAGAATCCATAAGACTTAAAATTTAGTTTTTTTCCTTGTTTACTAGTTTAGGAAAGTATGATGATCATATGAAATACATCTTGGTGTATCACCCCCTTAAATTAGGTTTAATTTATTTAGCTTCTAACTCTTTCCCCATAAACAAGCATTAGCATAGGTGAAATCACTTCAAGGTACATTCAAGGAGCTAGCCCTTAAAATCTAGAGCCTCACTTCCACTATAGGTACACCCACATACTTGTAAGTGTTCTCATGTTTCCCAAATATATAATAGGATTGAACACCCTCTTCTAGGGTTTGATATTTGGTGACAATAGTTTTAGCATGCCCTATGGGAATAAATTCCAAGAGAGAGGGTATATTATTGGTGTGTCTTTCCTCTATTATCTTTTAGAAGCAAGTAATCTAGCACTAATGGTGACTCTGAATGACAACTTCTAGTTTTAAGAAGCCTAGGTATATCTTATTGAAGTTTTCCCTTGATGTATGAGGTTGACATGAATAGCCATGGTGAATATCCCTACCATAGACCTCTTTACCAGCCTTGTTATTAACCACAATATACTCCCTAATAGTAGTATCAAAATGGCTATCAGTCCTATGATCCATGGCAGCCCTATAACCCTCCATTTTCCCTACTAGATAGACACCATGTTGGTATACAACCCTATATAGAAGGCTACCAAGATACCTATCAAGAAACACCTTATCACTCCCAATATGAACCCTATCAACCATAACTTGGTACCTATGAACCTTAAGAGTACTCATATGAGTCTTGTCATGAGGAACAAGATGTTTCTATGGACTCTAAACCAAAGTATTACAATTCAAGATATAGATTCTTGTAGGTTAGGATACAATGAGTTGAAGCTGGTCTTGATCCTCATCATTACCCTCCTCTTCCTCCATCAACCCCACCTCATGTCCAATCCTTCTTGGCACTCATATCAAAGCTGATAGATAATGAACACAATATGAGAACATGGGATGAGTAGTTTGATGTGCTTCCTAACCATTTCATATAATGGTTAAGAAGTTTTTTGCGAAAATAAATGAGTGAATGGGAGGTGGTTGAAGATAAATTCAATGGGATATCAAAAGAAAACTATAATTGGTAAATAATTTCCTTTAATTCTCAAAAGATAAGCTAAGTATGTGTGAGGATAAAGATCTTGAAAATAAACACATTATTATTGAAGAGTTTCAATAAAACTATTATCAAGATTTAACTCCTACTTATGTAGGTGCCCCTCCTTCCAATCATCCCAAGAAATTACTTCCCTATGATCTTACTAGTTCTTTTATTTTTCCTAAATCCACTGATAAACCCTCTCCTACCCCTCACACTCCATCCCTAATTCATCATCCACCCATTACATCTCATCCTTACACTACACTTCATATCCCATCTCCTTCACATGAACATATCCATCAACCTTCCACCTCACCCTTTCTTGAAGAGGAGCCCATTTTGAGGGAAGAAAATGAAGAGGAAAGAACCTGAGTCACAATTGATCAACAAGATACCATGAGTGGATATGAGGAAGACATCACCATAGGGACCCATCTTGGTGAAAAAAAGGGAAATCCTACCTTCTTGAGTGGAGAGGAACTTATTGAAGAATCTTATACAACTGTCCATGAAGAAGGTGGCTAAGACTTAAAGAGAGAGGAATTTGAAGAAGACTCCATGTCTAATCATGAAGTTGTGGATGGCCATCTCAATCATGAAGTGGAATGTGCTATCAAGGATGAAAGTTGAGTCACTCCTCAAGAAGTTATAGTCCTAAAGGAGTCTCATGAGACAAAGGTAGAATACATAGTTCTTAGAGATGACTCCATGACTCTCTAATTTTTAATCACCCTTAGATGCATTGGAATATGAATAATATCAGCTTGATGACCTCATAAATCAATAAGAGAAGATTGAAGAGAAAGGGGTCCTAAATGACAAGGATATTAAGGATGATTATAAGTATCAAATGGATCTCTTTAAAGAGCTTGAATATCTTTTCCAAGTTGAGGGACAAGTACTTTAGAAGGTGGAGGAAATTTTTTTCATGAAAGACAATGAACAAGATTGAGTGGACTATTCAGAGTTCCTTAATGAGCTTGAAGAACTTGCAATTGAAAATAAACCCAATCTTATTGAGAGCACCATGGAGATAAAAAAGGTAAGCCTTGGTCAACCACCATTGGAGATCATAGTTGAGGAATCATATGAGATAGTTGAGGCTATATGGATGCAAGAAGAGTTCATTTACATAGCCAACCTATTTGGAGTTACTTTGTTTTCATTGAACATCATGTCAATAAAGTTGGAAAATAACATGAAAAAGATGGAATCACCAATGTCAAGGATAAAAGGGATGCATGTCTCTTTCAACCCTTCATTTCATAAAGTAAGGGAGGTTTCAAGCTTCCCCTTTGATCCTAGAGGAAGTGCTCATCTCAGACTCATTAGTGTTTAGATGTGTGTTCCCTTTCTTATTGTGTTATGTTCAATAAGTGCCCTTGAAGCACATATTGTTTTTCATCCTGTGTGTTACTTATTTTTTGTGTTCCCTTATGTTTTGTGTATTGTTTAAGGAAATATATATGTCAAACCTACTATACATGTGACTCTGCTGCCCAATAGACAAGACTAGGCACAAGGTCTGAGTTCTTTTTGCATAGACATGCATGTAACCCCTATGAGCCACCAAAGATGTTGGCCAATTTTTTCCCACATATGAATAATTTTCATGGTTTGATGAAGAATTAGATCTAAGACTCAGAAAAGGGCTCCAATATTTAAAAGTAAAAGAGACCATGCAGGTTCTCATGTGTTTTTTTAACATTTAGAACATGGTCTAGAGTTGTTGGGCCCTTATAAAGTGTCAACATTTCTTGAAACAGATATGGAAGCTCATGGAGTTCATTCAATCCTTCATTGTATTCATCCTAACAATGTTGGGTCTAGTGGTAGAAATTACAAGTGGGTGGTTTTCTAAGTCCAGATCTTACACATGTGGACGAGTCAAGGAGAATTGGTCATATGGGTTTATTCAATTTGTCAAGATCATATGTTCCAAATCTCAGGTTCTCCACCTAAGCTCAAGAAAAGTTATGGATATTAAAATTTGGCATCTCAACTACATTCCACTATTTTTCCATAGCCAATTTTCAAGAAAAATCAAATAAACTCAAGTGAGAATTTTCACAAATTTATATCTCTCATGTGCAATAGTTGTAGAGGAAGGTGACCACATGGGTTTATTCACCTTGGTCCCAAGTTTTTATGCACCAAGTCTGAGGTTTTCCACCAAATCATAAATAGAGTTATCCATGTGAAAATATGGGATTATAGTCATTTTTTCTAAGTTCCCCATACTTAGTTGTTTGATCTCAACCGTCACCAAAATGTCGTGCAAAAGTAGTTATGGACCAACCATATTAAAATTTGAATATATTTGCTTCAAAATCTCCTAGGAGAAGTAGATCAAATGGGTTTACCCCTTTTGACCTTAATAACATCTTTTGAAATTTTGATTCCTCCATGATTCTCAGGCTTCAAGATCCAAGCCTTCAAAGTTGATCAAAATGAACCTACAACATGAGAAGCTCGTGTGAATGTCACTTTAAAGATCAAGAAAAATATAACTATGGTTAAATTTGATGTTCTATAAGATGTAAATCATGTTCACATAATGATGAATGACAATCACATGAATATGAAATTTAAAGATAGAGAAAGACAATCTTATTGAGCTTAAATTTGATGGTTACACAACTGTCAATGATGGTCACATAAACATTAAATGATAGGATCAAGGACATCAATTTTAAGATAACAAAGTAGCCATTAGGTTTCAAATAATGGGTCCTAATTGATCAGTGGTCCACGTTGCATCGTACCCTCAGATCTAATGGTGAGCATGAGTCAAAATGGTCAGTGAATCTCAAGATCAAATGCATGCATGATAAGTGGAATAAGTGAATTTGATTGGTAGAAGATCGACGGCTCAAGAGAATCCATACATAGTAATATTGATGGAGAAAGTTGGTCAATGAGTAAAGGATTTATATCAATCATCAATAACCAATGAAATCAATTTCAAGAGAAATGGTGATCCTAAGATTCTTGATGAGGGTTGAAAGGTTATTTTCTACCATGAAAGTAAGGTTTTATAGGGTCTTCCTGACACCATTAGAGCTGGTTAAAATTCCATAAAGTAGTCTAGTTGATGTAGTAGGATTTATAAAATATGAAGGGACCACCATTAGAGGTTATATTGATCTCTAGTTTGATAAGTTAGAGCTTACAAGGTTATTTCTTGTCACTGGTTCACCAAGTTAAAGAAGGATCCATGTATAATGAATTCTTAGTCCCAACAAAGATATAATAGGTTTATTTTAGCCTATTATAATATAGAAGGTGCTAAATGATCCTTAAGTCTATTTTCATATAAAATACTATAGGGAAAATGATTTTCCTTAGATTAATTTTCCATCTATAGGTGGGACCTATGATCCAAATATGGAAATGGGTAAATATGTAATAAATTAGAGGGTTCCCATCATCAACAAAGTAGGTACTCTACCACCCAAGACATGACATGTTTGTTAGTATCAAGATTCAAGTATTTGATCCTCATTATTGGGAAATAATGGAAGCACAATTGATTACCAAATACAAGAAAGTTAATATGTGGAATTAACCAGAATCAACAAGTAACTAGAATTCAAAAATAACACAGAATATGAGAGACAATACACAACTTGTATTAATACTCATCTAAAAAAGAATACAATAAAGAAGATGCCACTTCTTCTCCACACCTCTCAGAGGCTTCCCACACCTCAAGTGTATAGTAACTCTTTCCTTAAAGCTCTCTCTCTTACGATCCCAACACACAACTCAAACACAGAGTTGGTGTTCACCTCCAACCAATCAGTATCCACTACTACCAGTACACCAATGCTCCACGCACTCCACAAGTGCTCCACACACTCCACAAGTACACAATCATACTTCAAATAGATCTCCCCTGAACTTGTAATAACCTACAACTCAAACGATCTAACTTATGAAAGGAACTACCTTGCCTTCCTCTTTGCTCTCTTTCTGAGTACACACTGTACTCCAAGTAGATCCTGCCTGATCCTGCTCCCTGTTGTGTTGCTATCCTCCCTAATCTTGCACACCTGCAAATCAATCTAGTTCTGCACACCTGTAAACCTAGATCTTTCACACACATACACCTACAGATCAATGATCTTACTTACCATGTAGATCTCCTAACGTAGCTATGAACACCTGCTGACCAAGATCCTACACAACTAAAGAACCCTTCTGATTCTCCAAAACCAGCACCCACACTTGGCACTACTATGGAACTAGGAAGAACACCCTTGCTCACCTCACAGACAGAAGGAGCTAACTTTGCTCAACTCAAACTAGCACACTTTACAATACAACCCATGAGTCTCTTAAATAGATCTCATGTAAATACTAATTAGACACCTAATTACAATAATTAGATCCATAGCTTCTAGTCTAAATTTGGGTCTTGACATGTAAACACTTGGTTCATTAACTAACTACCCATAAAACTTGCAGTTCTAAACCACACAGGCGACCAACGTCGGTCCCTGTTTGCCTAGAGGTGACCGACGCCGACCGATCCTGACCGACATCGGTTGCTCTTCCTATCTAATCTTATCGATGTCAATTGGCCTAACTGATGCCAGTGTCTATGACACTTAACAACCTCTAGTAACCTCCTTCCCTATTTGCATCAGTGAAGCTTTTAGCTCCACAACCTAACAATCTCCCACTTGGAGATAAATAGCTGCATTGTACCTATACCTATACCTTGTCTAATCTATTTCTTGGCTTGTATCCCTCTTCAAGATCAATCCTAAAGACCACCCACCACACAACCTGTGGTGCACCTCCTGTCATCCGAGTAACCTGCCACATCTAAACCTACAAACCCATGTAGTGAAGTCCTAACCCTGCATAGCATGAATCCCTACTGCTGGTCCCTCTTAAATACCTGAGAACCCACTTCCCTGAATTGGCTCCTAACTCTCTGATATCACCCACTGCTTGGGCAAACTTAGGTCTATACCAGACCTCATGTGATTTCAGACACTAAATTTTCCAACCCTTGGTGTGCTCCAGTTCTACATCCTACGTATTGAACCTTGCTAACACCTGATTCACATCAGCTCCCACTAGAGACAAAATCAACCTGTGATCTTCCATGTCTCTCATGCCAAATAATTTTGCTGCTCCAAATTCCTCATGACATGCCACTGAACTAACCTTACCCTTAGGTCAGCAAAACCCTGTATGTATGAACTTACACCAAGCTCATCCTCCACATACAGTAACAAGATAATGTTGCGACCATCATCCACCTAGTAAGACAAACACAATGGTTATACTGACATTGACTAAAGCCCTACTTTGTCATCCACCTGGTACCACCTGTCAGCCCTATACCACTGTCCTGCAGCTTCCTCAAGACCATATGACCTAGCCTTCCATCTCACGTGTCCATTCACTCTATTCTTTAACTCAGGTATCCATTCATCTTGTAGTGCTTTCTTTCGGCTGGCAACCCTACCAAATCTCTCATTTGGTCCTGCATCATATTCCTGCCATGCTCTCACTGTTTCTTAGATCCTTCATGCTCTGTAGTGAGCAATGAGTATAAAGAAGAGGAACAATGAATTTGAGGCTTACTTACCACTTTCAGTCCTCCATATGGGCGTTTAAGACTCCTTGATAGCTTGTTGTCCACCCAAAATCCGATACAGTGACCGACCTTGATCACTACACAGTCTGCATCTGACCGATGTCAGTTTCCATGCACCTATCCTGACTACCAAATCTATCGACATCGATGTCCCTATTGCTGACGTCAATCCTCCTGACTAATGTCGGTCTTACCTATTGCTGACATCAATCCTCTTGATCGATGTCAGTCTTACTCTGCCTGATATCATTGGCTCTAGTCTGCACATGACCGACATCGGTGTCTATATGTTTGACACCGGTTCCCCTTGATCGATGCCGGTACCTGTGTTCACTTGTGAGTGATGAATTTTTACCCATGAGCTTTCGTTGAATCAAATCCCTATCCAAACTGCTCTGCTCAGAAGTATCCAGCCCCATCCATTAAACTCTGTCTGTCATCTCTTCCAAGAACACCAAGGCTTTCCAGTTCTTAAGTCTATCAAACACATATGTCTTCCACTTAAGAACATGCATCTCCTTCTTACTCATGTGACCAAGTCTACAAAGCCACATCTTCACAATAGAAGAAGAATCAATAATATAAGCAAGTAGATAAAGAGTACCTGCTTTCTTACCATCAGCTAATTCAAGTGCATCCGTTGTGAGAGTTCTTGTGCATCTCTCATCACCCAACTTTCCTAAATAAATTAGCCATATCTTCAACACTGGGACCTGCATGACCTCCTTCAACACCCATGTGTTGGCCACCTAAAATTTCAGCTTCACTTCCCCTTTGCCAATTCTTTGGCAAGGCTCACCAGCTCCTCTCTTTGGGGCTGCATGGAAAGAGGCAACAGAATCTATAAACCAAGATTCTACTTTATCCAAGAAACATCTCAGAGCATCTTGTGCAACAACACCTGCAACATCTACTTCTTCAATTCCTTCATGCTGATCTTCTACCAACCAACAATATTATTTTCCCTGCTCTTTCTTTCCATAGGACCGCAATTGACCATTCGTGCTTTTCAATTCCTCCATTCTTAGCTTACTTTCTTCTGCCATTACTCTACTCCCACTCAATCAAAAACCCTTGAGAGTGACCTGTAATCAAACACAAACCTGCTCCCTACAACCTTAGCTCTGATACCACTTTGTTGGGAAATAACGAAAGCATAATTGATTACCAAATACAAGCAACTTAATATGCGGAATTAACCAGAATCAACAAGTAACTAGAATTCAGAAATAACACAGAATATGAGAGGCAATACACAACTTGTATTAATACTCATCAAGAAAAGAATACACTAATGAAGATGCCACTTCTTCTCCACACCTCTCAGAGGCTTCCCACACCTCAAGTGTACAGTAACTCTTTCCTTAAAGCTCTCTCTCTTACGATCCCAACACACAACTCAAACACAGAGTTGGTGTTCACCTCCAACCAGTCAGTATCCACTACTGCCAGTACACCAGTGCTCCACGCACTCCACAAGTACACAATCATACTTCAAGTAGATCTCCCCTAAACTTGTAATAACCTGCAACTCAAATGATCTTACTTATGGAAGGAACTACCTTGCCTTCCTCTTTGCTCTCTTTTTGAGTACACACTGTACTCCAAGTAGATCCTACCTGATCCTGCTCCCTGTTGTGTTGTTGTCCTCCCTGATCTTGCACACCTAAAAATCAATCTAGTTCTGCACACCTGCAAACTTGGATCTTGCACACACGTACACCTACAGATCAATGATCTTACTTACCATGTATATCTCCTAAAGTATCCATGCACACCTACTGACCAAGATCCTACACAACTAAAGAACCCTTCTAATTCTCCAAAACTAGCACCCACACTTGGCACTGTTGTGGAACTAGGAAGAACACCCTTGCTCACCTCACACATAGAAGGAGCTAACTTTGCTCAACTCAAACTAGCACACTTTACAATACAACCCATGAGTCTCTTAAATAGATCTCATGCAAACACTAATTAGACACCTAATCACAATAATTAGATCCACAGCTTCTAGTCTAAATTTGGCTCTTGACATGCAAACACTTGGTTCGTTAACTAACTACCCATAAAACTTATAGTTCTAAACCGCATAGGCGACCGACATCGGTCCCTATCTGCCTGGAGGTGACCGACGCCAGTCTATCCTGACTGACGTCGGTTGCTCTTCCTGTGTAATCCTGCTGACGTCGATTGGCCTGACCGACGCCAATGTCTGTGACACTTAGCAACCTCTAGAAACCTCCTTCCATGTTTGCATTAGTGAAACTTTTAGCTCCACAACCTAACACTCATGATCAGGGCAAGTGGACTTAGAGTCCTGAGATGGTGAGTTGGTACTTGGAGAGGTATTTAAGGGTATTGTTTCCATTCAAATAGACTTTGGCACTATGCATAAGAATTCCTTATCTTTTAGTGAGATCCCTCGAGCAATGACAGGATCTTTATGATTATTGAGATAATAGGAAATATATTTGTTGAACAAGGCACACAAATAGAAAGGCAATCAAAGGATACCACCTCACTTCTTAATCTAGAGGGATTTCCTCCACTCTTAAATGCATTTTTCCTTCTCTCTTGCTACCCTTTTCTATAAGTATAGCTCTTGAGATATTGTAAAGTAAGTTCCACTCTATGTATGGTGAAGCCCTATTGGATTGACATCACATTTTGCCTTTGAACATTAATGAAAATCTGATTTTTGAGTTCTTGAACAATTGTCTGAGTGTACAAGTGATGTATGGTGATGCAAAGTGATTATTCTTTATCCTTTCTTCCATTATCCTTTCATGTTTGTATAGGAGTTTATATTAATAGGTCATATGGAGGGTTGTCAAGATTATGAGCCTATCTTTTAAGCATACAATGAGCCTTAGTGCTTGTAGGTAACCTATGGTTCACTTACCTTGTTTAGATATCATACATCTCACCTCCATATTTAAATACTCATGTTAGAATCCATAGAACTTGGAAGTTAGTTTTTCTAACTTTTTTATTAGTGTAGGAAAGTATGATAATCATATGTAATACATCTTGGTGTATCACCACTTTATATTAGGTTCAATTTATGTATCTTCTAGCTCTTTTCCCATAATTAAGAATCAACATAGGTGACATCACTTCAAGATACATTCTGGGAACTAGCCCTTAAAATTTGGAGGCTCAATTCCACTATAGGTATGCCCACATACCTATAAGTGTTCCCATGTTGCCCAAATATAGAAGAGGATTGAACACCCTCTTCTAAGGTGCAAGATTTGTTGACAATAGTACATTCTATAGTGATGATGTTTGGTGAGAAAGATTATTTTCCACAAGTAACCAATTAATAAATAATCCAGTTAAACCAATTATTGACATCTTTAATGGTATCATGGTTCATAGAAAAAAATTCTTCACTTTAATGCTCAACAATCCAGTTAATGAACATGATTCTTTCATCCCCCAACTTGTTTAGGTAAATGATCCTTTTATTTAAATAATTTATAAAATTATCATATTCAATTGGTTTAGATAGTTGGAGGGAAGATAATTTTACATAAATGGGGATTAGAGCATCAATACCATACATCAATAAAAATGGAAACATGTTAATGATTTTTTTTGGGGTGATGCAATTGACTCATTGTTCATCATATAACTTCTTATGCCAAGTTCTCTTATTTGCATCTAGTAGTTTACAAATGATAGTAATGATGTTTTAATTGATTGATTTTGCTTGGCCAATATCTTATGGGTAATAATCTAAAGAATGAGATAATTATATCCCATATCTATAGCATAATATGATGATTTCTAATGAGGAAAACATGGAAATGTTGTCTATCACAATCTTTTGTGGCATGCCATATTTGAATAGAATGTTTTCCTTGCTCAAGCACACCACTTTAAAAGTAGTATATTTTACAAGAATGGATTTTATCCACTTTTTAAAGTTGTATATTATAATAAGGACACGGGTGTGGCTATCACTAGATTATGTGTCCAATATGTCAATGAATTCTAGACCCCATTGTTGGAATGATTCTTTAATTATTACTAGTTTGAGAGGAAGTGTTGTGAGATTTCATTTCCAAATATTTTTTTGGTAGGATTTGAATTTTAAGACCCACTCTTGAGTGTCTTCTAAAAATGTAGGTATTGACTTTTTCTATGAACCATGATATCATTAAATATGTCAATGATAGGATGTGGACATAAACTAACACCAACGGTGGTCCTATTAAATGGGAATGATGTTGACAACACCTAGATGAACCATTAAACTCATGCAAAGCTCATCTTATTTATAGTTAGAATGAATGATAAATATACAGTTGGATTTTGAATTTTCTTCTCATAAGAGACCATTAAATTTGTACGTGAGTTAAAGAGGGTATATATTCAGAAAATTGAACAAGGTCAATAGCGCCAAATCCATATATGAGGAGGGAGAACAAGTTTTGAGATGGTGTTTGTGCATGGTATGAAGAGGTTATAGTCGTCTATATTTAAAATACATGTGACTTTAAATTTTGTTTTTTTAATCATAATCTTTAACTTCTATACAAGTTACAAGTAATAAAAAACTAATATTTGGAATAAGTACATGTGATTGAGTGTTAAATGAAAATCACAATCTTGATTATCTTAGCTTCAATCAAGAAGTAATGACTTAAATTTCAAATTAAACTAGTATATTATTACTACATATAGTAATGGTATCTAAGACATATCAAATCCATATCATAGTTAGAATTTATAAGTCAATTAAATAAGTATGTTATTTATATATATAGTAAAGTAAAGGCATCTAAGACATACCAAATTCATCTGTTATTCTATTCAAAATCATTTAACACTAAGATTTGGTACATTTGAATAAATTTTGTGTTGTTTAGCTAAAAACTGCATTCATTTGAGTGTTGTTAGAGAATAGAATCCTAGAATATGTCTAGATCCTGCATAATAAACACATGTAGTATTAATTAAAAAAATTCCAAAAAAGATTATGCAGTGAGAATTAACTATTATTGGAAAATAAATCAATGAGATTGAAATTACAAAATGCAAACTTTTACAAGATTGTGCTTATATAACATTATAGATGTTGGGCATGGTAAATGAAAATGATGTCAATATTCATACACGTGAGATATGTGACTTGCAAAAAGAAAAGGGTATAATCAAAATATTTGTAATCCTTATTTAATTCAATATAAACATTTTATTTGTTTTTGCTCATAAATTTATAACTGGTCAAGCAAATATAATCAAATAACTCCAAACTGAATTATTACTCTTATCTATGGATTTTTTTAATAACTTTTCAAAGTATGTTAGCCAATGCATAACTCATAAATTATCACTATTTTCTTATACAAATAAAAACATAATGATTTACCACTATATTTCTTTTATAACTTTTTAAAGAATCTAACCAATTAGCAATTATCAGGGTATCTAAAAATAAAATTAATATGATAACTTATTTCCTATGTAACAACTTTAATACTTGAAAAGAAGTTCACATAAACAATGCAAAAGGATTAAAATATTAAACCTGAAGCTTTGAATATTGCATAAAATCTTTACATTTCAAAATATGTATTTTTTCATGTAACTCAGGATTCTCATGCAAACCCAAAAAATTATCATCTTTAAAAATACTTCATTTTTCTAATTTTTGACTAAGAGTGAATACAAAAAATATATTATCTAAAAATAATGATGCATAGTGAAAGACAATTTGGCTTGGCGTAAAGTCTTATAACTTTGAAAAATATTTGGTTACACTATGTCTATAGCTATCCCAAAATGTCAACAATAAATAATGACAACTACATAAAATATCTTGTTACTTCAAATTTAGTGCATCTTAAATATATTGAAAGTATTTATAATCCTTATTTAATTCAAATACATTACAATGAAATATAGCTACCTCTTTTCCATTGGCTTCTATCAGGTAATCGAGTGAATGACATGTTATGAATATGATCTTGAAGGGGATATCATCATTCTTGGAACTAGTTGAAGCATTCCTATAGAGCTCGTGTTGGATTATTTTGTTTAAAACAAGCTCACTTAATTTGTGTGAAACAAAATATATATAGTTGAAATGCATTATTTAAATTTGAAAACAAAATAATATATTATGTTTTTTTAAATAAAAATAATTATGATACTTAACCCTAAAATATATGATTGATATTCAATTCATTATTTAGTAATTAATTCATGGGAAGGTGGATGGAGATTAAAATATTGAGAAGAAAATGAAATAGAAAAGTAGGACTCGAATGACTAAATTAGTGAGGTGGATGCAGTGAGAATTCTTCTTTATTGATGCTTACAATAAAATTCCCTTTCAAAGCTCTCTGAAAGCATGAAGACAAGTAGATTAAATCTTAGTAGAATAAGATTTAAGGATAAAAATCATACAAGATAGAATTAAATCTTAGTTAGTTACGACAAATCAAATGTTATAAAATTCATAATGTCTTTTTTACTTTTCTTTTGCCAATATTTATAAAGATCAAATAAATTTGTGATAATTTATACACAAAAATACTAGTATTTCTATATTTCAGTAAATTTATGTAACAAGATCAATAACTTCAAAAAATGATTCAAAAAGGGTAGTAATTAGGGATGAAAAGGAGAACATTCAATTATTATTAGTTAAAGGAAAACTTCAAAAATAGAATCTGGAAAGAAAATATTTCATTTTGAGCCAATGATGATTTGGACTAAAACACATTTCTATGTGAAATTGAATAAATAGATACTATTTTTGGATAATGTTTAATGCAAATCTTGAGGAAGAGTTGTTCTAGTTTATTCTGACATTGTCCTCTCCAATTAAATTCATAGTGTCAAAGGAAGACAATAAATAATTGTTAGCAGATAAAGAAAAAGTAAAACAACAAAAACTAAAAGAGATGACTAACATATAGTTTGATGATTGATATATTCTAGCATAAACATAGAAACTTAGGTTTAACAATGAAACAAATATTATTTATAGGATAATTTGTAACATTTATTAGAATCAAATAATTTGAGTCAATAAGAGAAAAAATTTGTGGAACCAAAATTATTGAATAACATTACATTTAAGATTTAAAAAATCCTTAATAATGGGAAAATAGATTGTTCAAAAATTGTTAATCAGGAAGCTTGATTTGAAAAATATGATGTAGGCAGTCTTACCACAATGCTTTGCAACTTCATTAGGTTGTCAATAATTTTCAATTTGTGTTTAGAGTGATCTACACACAAAAAAATGAGTGGATTAGTATGCGATAAATAGAATTGCATAGATGTATGTATATACATATATATTAAAAAAAAAGAGAGATATATGTATATAAATTTTTGTTTTTATGATTTCATTTCAGAGTTATCTATATTTTTTTCTTTTCTAATGCATAGTGGCAAGACAAATAATTTAGAAAATCAAATACTAGTATAAAATCAATCTTTTTAAAATAAATTTATTTTTTGAGGCTTGTGTGTTCATTTCCCAAAAATGAAATTATAAACAAAATTTTTAACTATAGAAACATATGAAAACAACAATCCATTATAATTTTGTACAGGCACATATATATTTATAATCCATTTCCATGATTTCAATAAATTAATATGGTATGCAATGCTTAATCTTTAAATGAAACAGTCCACACCATGTAAATAAATGTAACATTGAATGACAAAGTATATTTGACTTGTACAAATCCCTCCTCTCTTTGCTACACCATTAATGTTTGGTCTTGATCCAAGTGAAATGAATCATACCATTTATAAAATCCATCCAATCAGCTTCAAATAAATTTTATTATTTTATCCATGCCATTAAAAAAATTGCTATTTTTCTTTGCCTACTAATCTATGAAATCTGATTGGCCATGACATTCAACAATAATTGTAAGTTAGAGGCAAATGATTTCTAGAGTATTCCCCTGGGCCTTTTACATGTTGAAGATAAATAAATGCAATAGTATGGTATGCAATGCTTAATCTTTAAATGAAACAGTCCACACCATGTAAATAAATGTAACATTGAATGACAAAGTATATTTGACTTGTACAAATCCCTCCTCTCTTTGCTACACCATTAATGCTTGGTCTTGATCCAAGTGAAATGAATCATACCATTTATAAAATCCATCCAATCAGCTTCAAATAAATTTTATTATTTTATCCATACCATTAAAAAAATTGTTATTTTTCTTTGCCTACTAATCTATGAAATCTGATTGGCCATGACATTCAACAATAATTGTAAGTTAGAGGCAAATGATTTCTAGAGTATTCCCCTGGGCCTTTTGCATGTTGAAGATAAATAAATGCAATAGTTTATGAATTATTCATCTTAGCAGTCTCAGAAATGAAATTGTAAGCAAATTATTCAATAATAATGGTTTATTGCCTATGAAATTTTATTTGTCTAATATTGATCCATGTGTTTTTTCTTTCTTTTTTCTCTTTTTTATGAAAGTTAATGAAAATTAAGAGAGACACAAAACTAAAGTTTATAAATGTCTCACCTTTGGAATCACATCCTCAATTGTGGATGTGGTAACAAATTTTGTAGTGAAGGTAACCTGCATAATAGTAATAACCACATCAATGCTTGAGAAATACATATTCAAACAAGAAAAAATATGACATACTTAGTAAAGATTGAGAACATAATATTTTAATTTTTTTTTGAAAATGATGTGGCATGCAAGTTCATATTACAATGGGTATTAGACTGTTGCAAACTTAGAAGTAGGAAACTATAACCATTTTTTGTTTTGTTTTATATCATGAATGCTTAATCAAAAGACTGAGTGGAAGTCTTAGTGATGGAATTCTATTAATATATGTATTCAAAATCATCTCATGTTAGTTATCTTTATTAAAGCTTTCATGCTGAAAAATAACTTGTATTCCTTGATGATCATCTCACCATCTCTAATCTCTAACATAGTTAAATCTATGTTTCACAAGTCAAGGCCAAGAGTTATTCAAGGTATAGTTTGGAATTCATGACATATATGACATTAATTAATGTTTTTAAAATTTATTGACAATTTTCTAAAGAATAATAATATACTACCTATTACATTTATCCACTATGTCTCCCTCTAGTTCTTTTGTTGTTTGGCAGTTATGAAATTTCAAGTAATGTATTTGTGTGACATCCCCTTCAGGGTAAAGTTAAACTAGTCATTTTTTATAGATTAACTTTATAACAAAAGGTTATATCACACATGTTGATTTGTGGAGCTAAAACCTTCACTAATGAGCTAATGTGGAGGTTGCTAGGATTACACAATAACTGACATCGGTCAGAACCAACAAACATCAGTTAGGGGTCCACCGGCATTGGTCATAACCAATCGACATCAGTTTGGGGTCGATCGGCATCAGTTAGGGGTTGGTCAGCATCGGTCATCTTCAGACCGACACTAACTTTTGTGCGTTTCCAACTTTTCTATTTTTAGGCAAACAAATTTGAGCCTTTGATTGAAGAGGTGGATCTAATGGTGGCGAATGCATGGCTCATAAAACCCTAGTGTTTTAGTAAACTATATAATAGGGTTAGATCCTCATAGTATGTAGAACAACATAACAACTCAGTAATTGAGTTGATTGTAATTGATTGAGAGAGAGAGAGAGAGAGAGAGAGAGAATTCTTGAGGGAGAATTACTGTGCATTTGAGAAGTGTGAGGAGAAAGAGATTTCTTCATTGTATTTCCTTTTGGAAGAGTTTAATACAGATTGGTTGTTTCTTGTATCTCCTCTTATCTGTTGTTTCTAATTTCTAGTTACTTATTACTTATGGTTTAATTCCATGTTTAGTTGCTTATACAAAAGTAATCAATTGTACTCTAAGATTCTAACAATTGGTAGCAGAGTGTGTTAGTATTTGTTGATTACAGAATTCACTCATAGGGGTTTCTGATTGAGTGGGAGCTAAGCAATGGTAGAAGAAAGTAAACTAAGAATGGAGAAATTCAATGGCAAGAATTATCAATTATGGAGGATGCATGCAGATTGAAGATTATTTGTATCAGAAAGATTTGTATTTACCGTTGGGTGGAGTTTCAAGAAAGCCCACAGATATGGAAGATGAAGAATGGAATGTTCTTGATAGAAAGGCTCTTGGATCTATAAGGTTGAGCCTGGTAGCTTCTGTGTTTTCCAACTTATCACAGGCAAAGACAACGGTAGAGTTAATGGATACTTTGGAAAATTTATATGAAAAACCCTCAGCTTCGAATAAGGTATATCTTATGAAGCAATTATTTAATTAGAAATTGCAGGAAGGTGGATTTGTATCTAGTCATCTTAATGATTTCCATCCAATAGTAAATTAGTTAAATTCAGTCAAAATAGTTTTTGATGATGAAATTAAGGCTCTTTTAATCTTATGCTCTTTACCTAAAAGTTGGCACAGTTTGGTAATGGCAGTTAGTAATACTGCATCTGCTTCAAATATCTTGAAATTTGATGATGTTGTTAGTGTAATCTTGAACGAAAAAATTTGCAGGAAAAGCATAGGGGAAACATCAGGTAATGCTTTAAATGTTGAAAGTAGGGGAAGGCAAAGAGAGAAGGGTAAGCAAGGGAAATCAAGGTCAAATATGGGAAGCAGATCCAAATCTAGAAATGGAAGAATAACTTGCTAGAATTGTGAAAAGAAAGGGCATGCCAAGAAAGATTGTTGGTTGAAGGATAACAAAGAAAATCAGCATGAAGGTAATAAATAAGCAAAAGTTGTAGGTAGTGTTGCACAAGATGATCTTATATTTTCTTTGGATAATGAAGTAGAATCATGGGTTTTAGATTATGGTGCCTCTTTCCATGCAATCCCAAATAGAGAATTTTTCAATGATTATTGTAGACACCGAAATCGTGTCTACTCCCCTGGTCATCCTCCTCATCCTCTTCCCCCTTGGTCCCCTTCGTCCACTTCGACACTCCTAACCCATGTCTTATTAATTTGAAATAATTATCTTATTTTAAGTTAGTAATTTCCTCTCCTTGCCACCTCGCCACCCTAGGATACCCTTCTTGGATTCCCTTCATTCCCCACATGGCCAATATTAATACCTAGACTCCCATTCCAACTTCTCCCCTTTAACCTCTCATCCATTTTAATCCCCTTCGACCATTTCTTCCTCAGACTCACTGACCTGGCAGCTAGAAAACAGATGAAAGGCTATTTTTAGCCTTTCTCTGGCCTTCTAGCCACCGACGTCAGTCAACTGTCGACCGATGATGGTGATATTGCCGACGTCGATAGCCTTCATAACGGTTTACTACACTGTTATCATTCTCTTTGTCTCTCTCTCGCATACTGGACCCGACTCTTGAATCTTTCAGGATTGAATCAATCCGTTCCTTGAATCTGCCACTCTGCCAATCAATCTGTCAATCTCCAAAATAGGTACTCTTCCTCAGCTTCTACACCAGCAACAGAACCTTCACGCAAGCGACACCAGCAACAGGTACACCACTCTGCAACATTCCTTTAGCAGGCACAGGTATGTATATTGTCTGTGTTTTTTATTATCTTTTTAGTTATTGCTTTCAAGTAATATCCCCCAAACCAGACTGTTAACCAGGCCAGACCCGAATCTTTACTTCTCCATCTCCTTATTGCCTCTATCTTCTGTCAGACCATACACTCTGCCCATTCAACTAGACTCTCAGACCCAGACCCCAGACCATTCAACCAAGCCCAAACTTTGTCTCAGACTACTCAAACAGACCCAGACCCTTCCTTGGCCTTGTCCACAGACCAAAGCCCTGACCAGACCCGTCCACAGACTACTGCCCTGACCGATGTCGGTCACTTCCCCCACCGACGTCGGTAGACTAATCGACGTCGACAGACATCGACAACCGACACCGGTAAGACCACCGACGCCAGCGACTGTGACCATGCTAATAGCATCTTTTAGGTAAGCATTTGCTTCCATTTCTTTTCAGTCTTCTCTCATTTTAGTCTTTTTTATTATTATACTATTTATCAGACATTATCTTTATTAAACAGTGGGTTGATATCCCTTAAGGAAGTCTTTTGTACTTCTGGGATCAAGCTTTCACTTGGCAACCCACCATCTCTTCATCTAACGCCTTTTTTTTGTCCAAGTCTCTTTCTTTTGTAGGTGTCATTCCTCCACAGCCAAAGAGGAGTTCTCACGTCGTCTGGATAATGGTGTGCACGACTACATCCAGGTACTTCTAACCTTGACCATTTCTTCAGTTTCTTGTTCTCTCTTTGAATGTAGAAAGTGAAATTAGAATATAAACATTCTGGCACGCCTGGTGGGACCTTAGGGCCTTCCTTGGGTTCCTTTTTCTTTTTTTTTCATTTAGGAGCATTAGGTTCCTCCATTTTCACCTCTTTCTTCTCTTCTTAACGACATCATAAGCAGGAATAAAAAGAACCTTTCTTTCTTTTCTTGCATTTCTAGACTAGTCCAAAATCATACTCTTGAACTCTTTCTCAACTTGTCTTCATTCAAACTCACATTTCGACTTGGGCTTAAAACGCATTGCATTGCATTTCTGCTTGCTTGCATTTCTTAGACCACACATAGTAATTAATAACTGCATATTGAATTAATCTAGTCCACTTTATGTTACACGACCAAACCACTTGCACTAAATCAAACATCAAACTTATCTGAGACAAGGCCCGACTGGGATTTCATCCCCCAGCGAATACCTTACCTGTCCCGATGATCCTACTTGGATTTCATCACCAAGGGGAAAGCCCACTCTGTTCTCTGGCAGAGTCTAATCTCTAGGGAAAGTATATTTTGGCTAAGCGAGACCAGCTTATCATTGGACTCGTGAAGTGAGGGGAGCTTGCTCCTTAGCACCAGGCCATGTACGAAACCTAACCCAGACCTTGAGCTCCTAAACAAAACCTGAAACCATCCATAGACTACTTCTTCTAGGACCCAATCTTATAGCCAACCTCCCAAACATCACTTTAAGGCATAAGCCACAAGATTCTAAAAAATTGATTCTTAAGATTTAACGCTTAGGGCCTGCCTGTTTCTCTCTATTTTTCTGTTCCCATCTAGTTTTTTGAGCTAGTGAGGATGTTCTTTTTTCTTTTTTTTCTAAGAATCTTCAAATTTTTTGAGTTTCTAGAAACCACAATCACCGGCATCGGTTTTACCACCGACGTCGGCACCCTTCTTCACCGGCATCGGTCATCTGACCGACGTCGGCCACATTTTTGCACCGACATCAGTTTTTCAATCGACGTCGGTCACTGTCATAGACCTTTTTTTTCTAAAATAGCAACCTAAAAGCTGACCTCTTTTCTGCCAAAACCACATTCTGATTTTCTGAAACTGAAGAAACACAGTTTTTGAAACCTGACCCTTTCTTGCCTTGAATGGTTTTGACACGCAGTCAAACCAAGACTCTTTTCGACCACGTGAGACGTCAACTATCTTCGCCTTCCCCATCCACAACCGGTCTCTCAATGGAGTATCGCTCAGAGACCAAATGAACTCCTACCCGACCAACTCCTAATCAATCTTCAATTGTCCCCGATGGGGACCCAAACTTTGAGAGACTCCTTGACTTCAACGTTAAGGCTCTCCAACACTATCTTGCAAGCAACCCAATGCGAGACCTTTCGGGTGAAGCGGCAATGACATCAACACCATCCGCTACCCAACCCTTTAAGACTCAGACTATTGCCTCAACCATCAACCCGACCATGGCCAATATGCAAACTTTGGCCTCCCCATCCATTTTTAGACCAACCTCCATCGGGGTTTCATTACCCCCTCAACCACACGCAATTCAACCAAGTTCTACATCATATCAGAACTTGATTGTCTCAACCCCGCACACTCTTGTGCCCATAAATGCAAGAGTGTCTATCTCTCCTTTTGCCACTACCACCATGCAACCACCTTTGGTGGTACCTAGTCAACTTATGCCTTCTACTTCCATAACCCAACCACCCTTAGCCTCCACTTCTGTCCCTACGACTAGCCATCCATACGTTGTGCCCTTACTGGTACAACCGACTACGTCGTATGCCTCCTCTAGTCTCTTCCAAGCACCCTACAACCTAGGGGGCACTCCACCCACCAATCTATCAACAGACATCATCAAAATGTTGATGGACAAAATATCCAATCTCGAGGCTTCTATTTCCGGTTCAAGCAATGTCTCTTCATATGACCAAATTTACAACGAGCCCATCCATCCTTCCGTCCCAATCTGACCATACCCCAACCAGTGGGAACTTCCTAAATTCTTTCATTTTCAAAGCAAGGAAGACCTGCAATAGCACCTACGGGCATTCAGACATGCCTGTTACCTTATTGCCCATGATGATGCGTTACTTTTACGCACGTTTCGTATGTCTCTTTCTGGCCCCACCCTTGACTGGTATAGCTCTCTTACCAGACATTCTATCTTTTCATTCATTCAACTCACCCAATTATTTCTCGACCATTTTTCTATCAACATCACCAAACAAGTCTCAATCACAGACCTCTACTCCATCAGGCAATTTGACGATGAATCGATAGTAGATTTTGTCACCTGTTGGAGAGGCCTGATTAACCAGCTCTCCTTCTCCTTGCCTCAACCTGAGCTCATTGAGCTCTTTTCTTGAGCATGTGCCAGCCACATCTCATCCACCTTGCGGGTTTAAACATTCTACACTTTCGACGAGGCCTTCACCATGGCCCGAAAGCTTGAACTCCGTGCCATTGAAAAGGATAAGGTCAAATTGCGTAATACCAATGCAAGAACCAATGACCCTTCTTCTTCCAGACCTTCTTCTTCCCACTTCAAGTCCAAAGGAGTGGCCAACACTGTGGTCGTTAGATCACCATCCTCGACAACAACCGATCAATCTCAACCTTCGACATCTCATAGCATCACCAAACAATTCCAACAACAGTACATCCAGCATTCATATACTCCACTTGGAGAATCATACACTTCCATTTTGGAAAAACTTGTCAAGCAGGGGGTCCTTAATCTCCCTCCAATTCAACTGCCTCAATTTGACCCTTCAAAATCCCTCCCTACATGGTATAGGGAGGCTGACTTCTACCACTTTCATCGTGTCCACGGCCATGACATCAACAATTGCCGAACTTTCAAGAACATCATCCAAGACATATAGACAAGGGCGATCTTATTTTAGATAACCCGAATGCGCCTCCCAATCAAAACATCGACATCTTCAAACACCCTTTTCCAAACCATCCTCTTAGTCAAAACCATATCCAGACCATGACCAATGACCCCCAAGACCATAATATTCACACCGTCAACACTGTCTCTCCTCTTATCCCTGACCAACCTCCTCTACAGGTAGAAGAGCCTTCTTCTCCTATCAATCCTCCATCGACCTCTCTCATATTGGAGGATGCCTTGACCATACCTATGTCCTTAGCCCCACATTCATCCTTCCTCCCATCAATGGAAGACCCTACTTTGCCTACTCCTCAATTGCAAATAGAAGGCACCATCATCCCTGCCATCTACTCTCTTGAGGAGCCGCACTCTCTTATTTCTTCTCCACCATGAGAAGACCCAGTCTCTTCACCCATCTCGATCGAGGAAGACCCAGTCACAGTTTCCTCTTGCCTTTTACCTGAGATTGCTACATCTCACTTACCTCCGTCCACATCTAAACCCAAACCCGTATCTAACCTTGCCTCACACAATAGTGGCCCTCGACCCAAACCAACGAAAGCCACTAACCCACACCGGAGGACTCCTCCCCCACCTTCATCATTACCCTCTATTTTGGGCCCACATCCATCCACTTTACTAGGAGTGCTTCCCACTCCCATACTTCACAGAGGCAATTTGCCTCCATTACTCCCTCATCCCACCAGACATATATCTCCTCTAAACCATCGACCAACACCTCTAACGACTCTCAAACCAAATTCATTAACCCCTACTGCAATAAGACACACAGACCCGTTAGCAGGTTCTTACACCTTACTATTACAGCACTTGTTGTAGTCCTCTCGCATCGACCTCCCACCTCTTAGACCATATCAATCTCTCAGACCAAAACTACCCTGGTTCGATGACACTCAGATTTGTGCGTATCATCACACGCTTGGGCATGACACCGAGCATTGTTGTGCCCTCAAGGTTGTCGTTCACCATTGTTTGGAGAAAGACACCCTTCTTCTCGACCACATTATTAACAAACCTTCAACACTGCCCCTCTCATCAACTCTCAGATCAAGACCCTCTTGGTTCGACAACTCTAAATTTTGTCACTATCACCACACTCCGAGACATGACATTGAGCATTGTTGTGCCCTCAAAGGTGTCACTCGTCAACACCAAAAAAAGGATACCCTTCTCACCAAGGATCCTCTTGACCACCCCTTTGCCAAATCATCAACACCAACCCATGCTTCTCAAACCTCGTCACCTAAATCAGGACCTCCACGTCAGACTATGGTCCCTTTGCCGCCTTTAACCCCCTTATTCGAAATCAACACCGTCAATCTGACCACCAAGCCTCAACCGATCAATCAGTCAAACATTCTCCCTAGCCACTGGGGGAATTTAACCTTCATCCAAGCCTCGACCAACCTTTCAACCCCGTCTCGACCAAACATCAATCACTCTTTCAACCTGACCTCAACCAGACTAGCAATCAAACATTCAACCCAACTTCAACCAAATATTCAACCCAATCAAGGACCAAATACCGACCAATCAACCCTCGACCAACCATTGACCAAATATCAAGTAACCAAATCTCAACCAAACATTGACCAATCCTCAACCAAACATTCAACCAGTCTCGACCAATCAGCGACCATATCAATCAACTTCCCATCTAGCATCAGCCATCATCATGACCAATCTCGAAGAGGCAAATGGGGAATATTTGCTCTTAATTGACTCAGACCACCTCATACACGCACAAACATGGCACAGGGACTTATCAGACTCTAAGCCCTTTGATGCCTTTCATCTACGACCATTCTACTGTTAGTCGAGTACTCGTCCACTTGACATTTACCTTGAGCTCATCCCTTGAGCAATCCTCATCCTCTTAATCCTCATTCCTTTCAACTGTACTCCCCTTAACAAATCCTCTATAACCCTTTTATACAGTAGGGATGCTTTGTCCTAATAAAAGGGAGCCCTTGACCTTCTACAGTCTTGTCCATGACTCACATTTCTGTCAAAAATAAATCAAGATGTCAAAATATCCATGGTCACAAACTTAAATCAAATCAAAATCAAAAAGGCAGACTGCTCTCTCGAAGGATATTTGTACTATCATTGATGTAGCTAATAGACTGCTCCCTCGAAGGACAGCTATTCAAAGCCCTTATATATAAAGCAAAATATAGACCACTCCCTCGAAGGATGGCTATGACTAACTCTTGCTACAAACAACAATCTTTCTAAAAGCTTCCCGCATTGATCAGCTTTGCAAACGACCACCAAGCAAATGACATCTCTCTGCAGGCTTCCCGCATTGATCAGTCTGCACACAAAAAAAAAACTGGGTCATGGACTTGGCTTATAGTTGTCTCAGGGTCTCCTATAAAAAGGGGCATGGTTATCTCTACTCTTAAAATGGGTTTCCCCCTATCCTCCTCCTATCACCTGCTCAAGGGACTTCGAGCTCACTTTAATGTCAAAGTGATTTGATTACCGCTCTAACACAACATATGGTCAACGACGTCATGCATGAATGGGGCTCTTGGTTATAATAACCCCTATCTATGTTGTCATTCTAGTCCTTGTCAATGAAAGAGCAATTTGCCTTTCACTTTTTCTCTACGTTTTGGTCACATCTACTCATTTGACATTTATCCAAACCAAACCAACCTCACCATTTTTCGACATCCAACATCATCATAGTCCATTTCACATAGTTTCTATGGACACCAATACACATGGAAACTATCGACCCGACTCAATTTATGTTAAGCATAAACCAATACTTGCTGATGCATAAATAGACCTCAATTCATTTTTAGGATACATCCATCATGAATATGAAAAATTGCTAGGGATGAAAGACCCCTCAACCTATGTTACAGAATACACCATTTAGAAAAAGCTGTAACATCTTCTTTCTCCTCATCATTTCGACCATGACCCAACCCATCATCAACCAATCTTCTCAACTAGTCCAAACTACATTGGTCTGAGGCCCCCTCTAATCTAGGCTATGTAGGCAGCACTCAGATGACACGCCATCTTCTGGGGTTAGCTCGACCACCCTCGTTTGTTCATCTCTCTGATGGACAAACCTTCCTGCCTCCTTTTGACCATGCCCTTGCCCTTGACCAAGACCAATCCTTAACCTTTGACCCTTCCTCCCTTTTAGGGAGAACTACAATGTTCTGAGGCCCTTCACACAAGGGCTATGTAGGCAGCACTCAGATCACATAAACATCTTCTGAGGTTAGCTCAGCCACATCCTTTCATCTATCCATCCACCTTGACCAATGACCATTGGAGATCATACCTATCTCCTCTGACCCTGACCACTTCCAAGACAATGTTGCCTTGGTTGTTTTTGCCTGTATGCTACCTCATGACTGGTTAGCAAAATTGTGTGCAGACTATTTTTGACCCTCACAAGTATAGGATCGCAAGCCAATTGATCCACACTACTTGTGACTTTTTTGTGTTTCTAGGAGCACTTCCTGAGCTCGAGATACCTAGAACACGATGGCCATTTGGAGCTACAGCTTAGATTGAATAACCTGATCAGCAGACGACTAAATGCTAGGGCCCGGTTGCTTCAATTTTGGCACTCCTCGACCCTTGACCTGTGATAATTTGACCTGACCATCTCGTGAAATGGTATGCATGCAATCACGACTTTTACAGCGTTCACCCTCACCCTTTTTCATCCACTCTTTGTCAAATTAGCACCTGATTCCAAGTTCCCTTCCCTCGACTCCTACTTTGAGGGGGAATACCTCATCCATAATCAGGGCAATCAACCTCTTCCTGTTTTTGTCTTGCAGTTCATTTGAACAACCAACAAGATGAAATTGACCTTATCCACACCTGGGGCAACCAACTCCTATTTTTGTCTTGCAGTTCATCCTAAACAACCAACAAGACAAAAAGGGGCAAATGTAGACACCAAAATTGTGTTTACTCCCCTGGTCATCCTCCTCGTCCTCTCCCCCCTTGGTCCCCTTCGTCCACTTCGACACTCCTAACCCATGTCTTATCAATTTGAAATAATTATCTTATTTAAAGTTAGTAATTTCCTCTCCTTGCCACCTCGCCACCCTAGGATACCCTTCTTGGATTCCCTTCATTCCCCACATGGCCAATATTAATACCTAGACTCCCATTCCAACTTCTCCCCTTTAACCTCTCGTCCATTTTAATCCCCTTCGACCGTTTCTTCCTCAGACTCGCTGACCCGACAGTTGGAAAATGGATGAAAGGCTATTTTTAGCCTTTCTCTAGCCTTCCAGCCGTTGACATCGGTCAACTGTCGATCGACGTCGATGATATTACCGGCGTTGGCAACCTTCATAATAGTTTACTCCACCATTATCATTCTCTTCATCTCTCTCTCGCATACCACACCCGACTCTTAAATATTTCAGGCTTGAATCAATCCGTTCCTTGAATCCGCCACTCTGCCAATCAATCTATCAATCTCCAAAATAGGTACTCTTCCTCAGCTTCTACACCAGCAACAGAACCTTCACACAAGTGGCACCAGCAACAGGTACACCACTCTGCAACACTCCTTCAGCAGGCACAGGTATGTATATTGTCTGTGTTTTTTATTATCTTTTTAGTTATTGCTTTCAAGTAATATCCCACAGACCAGACTGTTAACCAGGCCAGACCTAAATCTTTACTTCTCCATCTCCTTATTGCCTCTATCTTCTGTCAGACCATACACTCTGCCCATTCAACTAGACTCTCAGACCCAGACCCCAGACCATTCAACCAAGCCCAAACTTTGTCTCAGACCACTCAAACAGACCCAGACCCTTCCTTGGCCTTATCCACAGACCAAAGCCCTGACCAGACCCGTCCACAGACTACTGCCCCAACCGACGTCGGTCACTTCCCCCACTGATGTCGATAGACTAACCGACGTCGAAAGACATCGACAACCAATGCCAATAAGACCACTGAGGCCAGTGACTGTGACCAGGCTGACAGCATCTTTCAGGTAAGCATTTGCTTCTGTTTCTTTTCAGTCTTCTCTCATTTTAGTCTTTTTTATTATTTTGCTATTTATCAGACATTATCTTTATTAAACAGTGGGTTGATATCCCTTAAGGAAGTCTTTTGTACTTCTGGGATCAAGCTTTCGCTTGGCAACCCACCATCTCCTCATCTAACGCCTTTTTTTTGTCCAAGTCTCTTTCTTTTGCAGGTGTCATTCCTCCACAGCCAAAGAGGAGTTCTCACGTCATCTGGATAACGGTGCACACGACTACATCCAGGTACTTCTAACCTTGACCATTTATTCAATTTCTTGTTCTCTCTTTGAATGTAGAAAGCGAAATTAGCATAGAAACAATTATGTCCATGGAGATTTTGAAAAAGTTTAATTAGGGGATGATGAGCCACGTAAAATTATTGGCAAAAGAAAAGTATAGCTGAAATTGTAGAATGGCAAAACAAGGGTGTTGAAGGATGTCATGCATGTACCCATCCTGAAGAGGAATCTGATTTTTATAAGAAAGTTGGGTGATGAGGGTTGCACAGTAACTCTCACAACTGAATCTTGGAAAGTTTCCAAGGGTGCACTTGTATTAGCAAAAGGTAAGAGAGTAGGTACACTTTATCTATCTACTTGTATTATTGATTATTTTCCTTCTATTTTATCTACTTCAGATGTAGATGCAAAGTTGTGGCACTGTAGGCTTGGTCACATGAGTGAGAAGGGAATGAATGTTCTTAAGTCAAAAGGTAAGCTTTCAGATTTAAAAAGCATAAATCTAGATTTTTGTGAGCATTGTATTTTTGGAAAATAGAAAAAAGTGAGGTTTCTCAAAACTGGGTCAACAAAGAAGAAGCACAAGTTAGAGCTTGTTCACATAGACATGTGGGGACCAGCTCAGGTAGCTTCTATTGGAGGATCACAGTATTATGTTTCTTTCATTGATGATGCTACAAAAAAGGTATGGGTTTATTATATAAAGAGAAAATCTGATGTTTTTGACATATTTAAGAAATGGAAAGCTTTGGGTGAGAATGAAACAGGTTTGAGATTGAAGTGTCTTAGATCTGACAATGGTGGTGAGTACTACAGCAATAAATTCAATAGTTACTATTCTATGAGTGGACTATGCAGGGAAAAGATGGTTCCAAGGACACCTCAACAAAATGGAGTTGTTGAAAGGATGAATAGAACAATAATAGAGCGTGCATGGAGTATGAGGTTACTTGTTGGTTTGCCCTTACAGTTTTGGGCAGAAGCTGTAGATACTGTAGTTTACCTGATTAACAAAGGACCTTTTACTACACTAGATGGTGGAATTCCAGAAGAGGCTTGGACAAGTAAAAAGGTAGATCTTTCATTTCTCAGAGTTTTTGGTTTTGAAATTTTTATACACATTGATAAATAAAATAGAAAGAAGCTAGATGCTAAATCTATGTGGTGCACTTTCATTGGTTATGGTTTTGGAGATTTCAGATTCTGGTTGTGGAATTTAGAAACTAACAAAATTATTAGAAGCCATGATGTAGTTTTCAATGAGAAGGTGATGTGTAGTGATCAGCTCAAGAGGCTAAATAATTTTTAGTAGGGCAATCTTGATTTGGAAGAGGTTATAATCCAAAATGAGCTCGCGAGTAAAAATCATCACTCACAAAAAAATATAGATACCAACATTGATTAAGTGAAAATTAACATCGATCAGGTAGAAATCGATGTCAGTTAGGTGGAGGCCGACGTCGGTTAGGAGGAACCAACATCAGTCAGGTGCAGACTGACATTAATCAGAGATGACCAAGATTGGTCACTGTCAAAAGAAAATTTGGGCAATTAGCAAGCTATAAATGAGTCTCAAACGCCCATAAAGAGGTCTGAAAGGGTAAGTAAACCTCTAATTAATTATTCCCCTTCTTTATACTACGTGTTTCTCACTGATGGTGGAGAACTAGAAAGTTTTGATGAGGCAATACAGGTAGAATCTAGGAAATAGTGGGAGCATAGCATGAATGAGGAAATTGATTCCTTGGCAGAGAACCATACGTGGGATTTGGTTGAGTTGCCAATCAAAAAGAAAGCACTGAAAAACAAATGGGTATAGAGGTTAAAGGAAAGAGAGAATGGACAACTGAGACATAAGGCCAGGTTGGTAGTAAAGGGATTTGCACAAAAACCAGGTATTGATTTTGGTGAAATTTTTTCTCCTGTAGTAAAGATGACTTGTATTCAGACTGTATTGTCTTTAGTTGTTATTGAGGATTTGCATCTTGAGTAGCTTGATGTTAAGATAGCATTTCTTCATGGAGATTTGGATGAAGAGATATATATGGATCAGCTGGAAGGTTTTGAGGTCAAAGGTAAGGAGAAACTTGTGTGCAGGTTGAAGAAAAGCTTATATGGTCTTAAGCAAGCTCCAAGACAATGGTATTTGAGGTTTGACAGGTTTATGACAGCGAATGGCTTTAGTAAATGTCAATCTGACCATTGTGTTTATTTTAATAGATTAGATAATGGTAGTTATATTATCCTGTTACTGTATGTAGATGATATGCTTGTTGCAGGTTCACACATGTAGGAAATTACTGAGCTTAAGGTAAAATTAGATCACATATTTGCCATGAAGGATTTAGGAGCAGCAAAGAAAATCCTTGGCATGAGTATTAAGAGAGACATGAAAAATCACTATTTGATTTTGTCTCAAGAGGATTATGTAAATAAGGTGTTGGAGAGGTTCAATATGTAGGATGCAAAACTGGTAAGCACACCTATGGATGAACACTTCAAGTTGAGCAAATAATAGTGTCCTAAATCACATGATTAGGTTGAGTACATGAGTAGAGTTCCATATGCTTCAGCAGTTGGGAGCTTCATGTATGCAATGGTATGTATTAGACCAGATATTGCCCAAGCAGTGGGAGATGTCAGCAAGTTTATGGCCAATCTAGGAAAGGAACACTAGAAAGTAGTTCAGTAGATTCTCAGATATCTGAGAGGGACCAGCAGTAGGCATTTATGCTATGGAGGGTCAAACACTTCTCTACATGGGTATGTAGATCCGGATATGGCAGGTGACTTGGATGGTAGGAGAAGCACCACATGATATGTGTTCACTGTTGGTGGAATAGCGATTAGCTAGATTGCAAAGTTGTAGAAGGTTGTTGCCTTGTCTACTACAGAGGTAGAATACATTGTAGTCATAGAGGCTAGCAAGGAAATGATTTGGATGACTTGGTTCATGGAAGAGTTGGGAAAGGAGCAAGAGAGTTGCAGATTATACAGTGATAGTCAAAGTGCAATTCATTTGGCAAAGAATCCAGCCTTTCATTCAAGAACCAAACATATACAGCTTAGGTACCACTTCATTAGACAGGTATTGTAGGATGGACAATTAAAGCTAGAAAATATTCATACGAATAAGAACCCTACTGATATGTTAACAAAGCCGGTAACAAAGGAGAAGTTGAATTTTCATTCAACTTTTGTTGGTCTTCAAGATTGAACTTGAAGAGGGAGAAACAAGCCAGAGATGTTTAGAGGATGTTGCTGTATAGGTATAGGTGCAGCTGTTTATCTCTAAGTGGGAGATTGTTGAGTTGTGGAGCTAAAAGCTTCACTAATGAGCTAATGTGGAGGTTTCTAGGCTTACAAAATAACTAACATCGGTCAAAACCAACTGAAATTGATTAGGGGTCGGCCAGCATCGGTCATCTTTAGATCGACACCAACTTCTGTGCATTTCTAGCTTTTCTATTTTTAGGCAAACAGATTTGAGCCTTTGATTTAAGAGGTGGATCTAATGGGGGCGAATGCATGGCTCATGAAACCCTAGTGTTTTAGTATACTATATAATAGGGTTAGATCCTCATAGTATGTAGAACAACATAACAACTCAGTAATTGAGTTGATTGTAATTGATTGAGAGAGAGAGAGAGAGAGAGAAAACTCTTGAGGGAGAATTATTGTACATCTGAGAGGTGTGAGGAGAAAGATATTTCTTCATTATATTTCCTTCTGGAAGAGTTTAATATAGATTGGTTGTTTCTTGTATCTCTTCTTATCTGTTGTTTCTAATTTTTGGTTACTTATTACTTCTAGTTTAATTCTATGTTTAGTTGCTTATACAAAAGTAATCAATTGTACTCTAAGATCCTAACAACTGGTATCAGAGCTATAAACACTAACAACACAATCTAAATCATACATAAATTTTTAATTCTATTGAACATTGGAGGAACAATTCATAGTGATCAATTTAGCTTATAAATCTAATTCGTAAATAATATACCATAATTAATTGTATGCACTTAAAATCAAGGATAAATAACTTGCATAAATCAAAAGTGTACTACAATTTATTTTGCAAGCTTATTACAAGAAATCAATTACTCACATGCCATATATTAAATGGAAACTAAATGTAATTCACATCATAATGTCAACATCTCAAACATAAGTAGTTAAGATAAAACCTTGTTTAAATAATATATTCTATCAATTACACTCATTCATTATCATAGTGAACTGTGACATTTAACTATACATTACAATAACATATTACATTTTTTAAGTATATGTGTGTATATAAATCATAATTGGGTATTAAAATCATAATTGGGTATTTATATGTATAAGTATATGTGTGTATGTGTGTGTGTGTGTGTGTGTGTGTACATATATGTGTATGTGTGTGTGTGTGTGTGTGTGTGTGTGTATACACACACACACACACACATATATACATACATACATATGTATGTATATATGTATATATGTATGTATATATGTGTATATGTTTGTATATGTGTGTATATATGTATATATTTGTATATATGTATATGTATATGTATATGTGTGTGTGTATATGTGTGTGTGTGTGTGTGTACATATATACACACACACACACACACATATATACATACATACATATGTATGTATATATGTATATATGTGTGTATATATGTGTGTATATATGTGTATATGTTTGTATATATGTGTGTATATATGTATATATGTGTGTATATATGTATATGTATATGTATGTGTGTGTGTGTATATATATGTATATATGTGTGTGTGTGTGTGTGTGTGTGTGTGTGTGTGTGTGTGTGTGTGTGTGTGTGTGTGTGTGTGTGTGTATGTATATATGTGTGTGTAGACACACACACACACACACACACACACATATACATATGTATGTATATGTGTGTGTATATATATACCAATATAATAATTAATAGGGGAGTTATCATCGAGAGAGATCAAATATTATGCAAGATTTATAAGGCAACACTATACCAATATATTGAATAACTATGGTGTAGCGTTTAATTCCAAAATCTTCTGGGTTTTGTGGATGTTATTAAAATCTTTCATATTATAACATGTTCACAATTATTGAGAGGCAGAATAAAAATTTCTCTGTAACAAAGATATTTTTAAGGGAGGAGGGGAAACATCTCCTTAACATACTATGTTATTAATTCAAATATGCAATATAAGGAGTTATACCTCTTAACTCTTGATATCTTTGTTAAATCATATCTTCGACCAATTTTAATAAATTAAGTCATTATATATTGGTCATATATATAGATATAGATCAACAATAGAATATATGCCCTATTATAATAAATAATCTCACGGAATGAATTTACCACCTAACATTTTTAATGATATCATATAATATCAATCAAAGACAAATTTTATAAAATTTAAATTTTAAAAGGGTCATAGAACTATTGAATATATTTACTGTGGAAGTGCTTACCTATTTGAAAAATAAACTTAATATTTTTATTATTTTAATTCACCTCAAATTAAATTGTCAATATTAAAATTTATCTATTCATTGACAACTATATATAATTAATATTAGAAATTTCCCATTTGACTCAATATTACTAACAATCATACCCTTAATGGATTTCCTATGTTTAGGTTATACGGTATGGCTACTCAATTTTATCTCAACTAATCAAACCAAATTAATACTTGAAGGCTGTAATCCTAAAGGTAATACTAACTTACGTTGGGTTATTTTATTTTGTATTGGGTCTTATTAACAGTTCAAAACTGCTCTAAATAACATAATCATTGCTATCTGGTAGATTTTCCAAGGCTGAGAAACTAAGAACTAACATGCTAAGAATGATGTCCAATGTTGTCATGCCTAGGACGGGTTCTATTGGACATAATTTTGAATAGTTTTCAATTTCTACCCAGTTGGTGCCTAATTTTTACCTCTATGCCATGCTAATAATTTAACCCAACTAACTGGGTAGTGTATACATCTAAATAAATAAAAATAAGTGACTTCCAACCTATCATGCTTTGTAATAACACCTACCCAGACCATATCTCTTCATCATTTAATTATCTGGTATTAAATATAGTGGTTAAAGGGTACAAAAAGATAGGTGTAAAAACATTTTCTCAACGAACTTGTGCAGATATAATTTCAAAAAGTCTGATAATTAATACGTAGTGTTATAAATTATTTGCCCATCCCCAAGATTTCATCTGATGAGACGTTTGGTTCAATTTTTTAGCATATACACATAATGTTTTTAATAAAAGAGGCACTGTAATTTAGTTTTATGCCTAGATTTATGGATTGTTTATCCATCATGCTAATCCTGGTTTGGGGTTACATCTTAACCCAAAAGATAAAGTGTTGGGTTCACAAATTTTTAGTGCTTCTAGGAAAGTATATAAAAGTATCATTTTGATTTGTAATTTCCTAGTTGTTTCTTTAATCAATAAAAAATTAGTGTATTATCTTGTTCAAAGATTGACCATAGATTTCAAATACAAAACCAGGTTGGGAATAAATTGATAAAGGCATCAAGGTAATGAACTTCATCTGATGGCCATTACATAGAATGGAAAGAATTTAGATTTAAAGAGTATTTAAACCACAATCCAGATTCAAAATGAAGAATAAATGGACTGCACAATAGAAAGAGAATGGTTTGAGCAAAGGTAAGAGGAAGGTATGAGTTTAATCATATATCCTGTTCACTATTCCAACCATTCTAGCTTCACTTTGATAGAATAGATTTGAAACAAGAACTCATAATAAATTCCAAAACACTATTTCAAAAAATCTATTAACTTGATTAGCCAAAGAATGATTATGAACATATCAATATTTGTTCCTTATAAATTATCTTATACTCTTTCTCCTCATTTCTTATTTACTTCTATTGCACCTTTTTCCTCCAAATAAAATACTTCACTCTAAAAACCATATCCCTCCTCCTCCACTAACCCAACTCTTCCTCCTTCCTTTGGTATATAAAAGGTCAATAAATAGGTTTAAACATTTAGTTATTTTCACCCACTGCACTATTTACTTCATCCATTTCACTATTCCCTTAGATGGCACAATGGATGAGAATGATTGTAGTTGGATAAAAATATTAATTTTAGTCAATGTTTGAATTTATTACCATTTTTTTTTGTCCCCAAGGGTGGCATATTTAGTGAAGATTGCATGTTTGATTTGAAATAAAATTAAATGTTTAAAAGTCCTTTTTGATAACATTTATTTTTCTACCATGTGGTAAAAAAATTTCAACCAAAATTATTTAATGCCTCCTTCTAATTGGTCATGCATGTCCAAGGCTAAGTTGGAGTCCTTTCAAACCTAACAGAGTTATTATTATTATTATTATTATTATTATTATTATTATTATTATTATTATTATTATTATTATAAATAATTATTTATGGACTAAAGATAGGGTGAACACTTCACTAATCATGTAGCAATAAAATAGTCCTTCAATTATTGTAGAAAGGGCAAGCACATTAAGCTAATATACCAAAACAGGGCCAGTCAAAAGGTAAGCACTACATCTAATCTACCTATGGAATTCATGTAGCATACTCAATTCACTTGATTGACACATATTCTTTCTTATTTCCCAACACCTTATCTATTATAACTCTCCTTGATGATACGCTCCCTTTCTGTACGGCTGGAGTAACTTGTGATACAAACACACACTAAAATAATACCCATTAGCAATTAATCTCTCTCTCTCTCTCTCTCTCTCTCTCTCTCTATATATATATATATATATATATATATATATATATATATATATATATATATATATCAAGTAATATAATGTTAATCATTAACACATCCCTACATCACTTTCAAACATGTTTTCTTGCCCTGTACAACTCAATGTCAAATTTATATTAGATCCATGCACATATCATTAATCATTTTAAATATCATAATAGTATAATGCATAATAATAATCATCTTAAGAATGTAGTCATTTAGTTTCACAATGATACCATCATTCAATAGTAACTAAACGTCACAAGTTTACCTAGATAATTTTACAAGGCACACCACGTTGACATGAATAAGTAATTATTACATGCATATAAAATTGGATATGACATCCTTCCACCCTTGGAAGAGACATCAGATTAATGACTACTAAAATATAATCAACTAAATAAAAATATGTGAAAAATATTTGAATACTTCATTATAGTATTCCCATGTCAAAATTTCCTCAAAATATTGGTCCCACTGGACCTTACACTGGGAGACTTCCCTATTTGACAAAGTCAGTTTGTGAGTATCAATAATTCATAGGGGCTCTACTAGAACCACTCTCAGATCTTGTACCTATAATTTTTTCCAATCAATAACATGAGACACATCTGCATGATAATGTTTTAGTAAAAAACCATGAAAAACATTATGAATTTGAGAAAGTATCAGTGGTAGTGCAAGTCTATAGGGAATTAGGTTAATAACCTTAAGGATGTCAAAGGGTCTTACATATATTGGTGATAGTTTGGAAGACTTTCCAAACTTGATATAAATTTTTGATGGTTTTACCCTCAAAAAAACTTTATCTCCTACTTCAAAAATTCTAGGAGTCCTCTTCCTATCAGCATAACTCTTTTTCCCATCTGTAGCTTCTAACAATTTTTTCTGAATGAGCTTGACTAGTTCCTCCATATCTTGGAGCATTTCTTAACCAATCACAACTCTATCATTTGGATTATCCCAACTAAGAGGTGTACAACACAGCCTACCATAAAGTGCCTCAAAGGGAGACATGCCAAGATTTAAATGATGCAAATTATCATACATGAACTCTACTAAAGGCAATTAGTCCTCTCACTTATATTGTTACTCCATACAACACATACATAATATATATTCTAGAATTTGATTCACCCTTTTTATTTGTCCATTAGTCTCAAGGTGATAAGTAGAACTGAAATTCAATTTTAGTCCCAAAGTTGCATGCAAGGTCTACCAAAACTTTGAATTCATACGAGTATCCCAATTTAAAATCATCTTCTTAGGTAATCCACATAATCTAAAAATTTCTTACACAAACCTTCTTGCTAACATTGGTGATCCATCTATGAGATTATATAGAATAAAGTGTGTAAACTTGGTGAGTTTGTCCACTACAACCAAGATCACATCATGCTTTTTCTTTCATAAGGGAAGTCATTGCACAAAACCCATATTGATAATCTATTATTTCTATTCAAGAGGATCATAAGGATATAACAAACCTATTTTATGTATGTTCTCAGCCTTGACTCACTAGAACTTCAAACATCTCATCATAAAATTAGTAGCATCTCTGTTGTGACCTAACCAAAAATATAACTTTTTGAGATCAACTAACATCTTAGTCACCCCTGGGTGACCTGAGTAAGGATCACTATGTGCTTCCTCCAATATCATGGTTTGTAAACCACCAAGGTTTGGTATAGAAATATTTCCCTTGAATCAAAGGAGTCACCGTCCTTTGATCATATATCCCTCATATCTATGATCCTAACTATTAGCCTCTAAAGTAGTCTTGACCTAGTTATAGAACTCATCTAATGCTAGCTGACTCAAAATTTGGTCACTAAAAGTGGTCCTCATTGTTACTATGGTGTGTGTATATGTGTGTGTGTGTGTGTGTGTGTGTGTGTGTGTGTGTGTGTGTGTGTGTGTGTGTGTGTGTGTGTGTGTGTGTGTGTGTGTGTCCTTTGGCTAAGGGCAACCATTACTCTATTTTCCTTGTCATTAATATATTCTATATCAAAATCATACTCACACAATAATTATAATTAATGCCTTTATCTTGCATTAAGGTTAGGTTGAGTAAAAATATATTTCAAACCCAAGTTATATGTTCTTAGCTCAAATGGTTTTCCTAATAGAAAATATCACCATATAAGTAGTGCAAGAACAATAGTTGATAGCTCTAAGTCATGGGACTTATAGTTTAACTCATACAATTTGAGTTTCCCAGATTCACAGGGCACTACATGTCCATTATTCATCAACACACTCCCAAATCCTTCCTCTAATGTGTTTGTAATCACTATAAAGTTTTCATTTGGGTCTGGAACCTTTAACACAGGTGTAGATGTTAGCTTGTCTTTCAAGAGATAAAAAGCTTACTCACACTTCTCTATCAAAATAACCTTTTGGTTATTCTTATATAAGGAAGTGATTAGGTTTCCTATCTTTGAAAATCCTTCCACAAACTTTTTTTAATATCTATTTAAGCCCATGAAACTAAAAACTTCATGAAAATTCTTAGGATATGGCCATTCCATTATGTCTTAAATCTTTGTAGGGTCAATTGAAATACCCTTAGCTAAAATGATGTGTCCTAAGTAATGCACTATCTTTTGTAAAAACATGCACTTGGATAGCTTTCCATAAAGCTTATGCTCTTTTAACCATTGCATCACTAACCTCAAATGTTGGACAAGATCCTCTTTAGATTTTACATAAATCAAAATGTCATCCAAAAATAACAAAACAAATTTGTCTAAATAATCCTTGAATATGCTATTCATTAGGTTTATGAATGTTGTTCGAGTATTTGTAAGTCTAAAGGGAAGAACTCTAAACTTGTAATGACCATAGTGAGTCATGAAAGTAGTTTTTTGAATGTTTCCTTCCTGAATCCTCAACTGATGATAACTTGATCTCAACTCTTTTTTAGAAAACATGGTTTCCCCTTACATTTGATCAAAGATATTGTCAATGCATGGCAAGGGATATTTACTCTTCATTGTTACTTTATTGAGCATCTTGTAGTCAACACAAAGCCTAAGGGTGCCATGCATAACCAGTTTAATCCAAGTATCACATCATATGATCATAGGGGGGCCACATATAGGTCTACTATAGTAGTGAATCTTGAAAGCTCGAAATTAGCTTCAAATAGACATTGCTATACCTTTTTCACTACTCAATTTCCATATTGGATTGATTAAGAATTAGACATAAAACCAACATTTTTATTTATCTTTATAAGAATCTCAAGAGCTATAAAACACTCAGATGCTCCTGTATTGATAAGCAAAGTAATAAGATAGCCAAAAAATTACCTACTACCCACATACTTGTGTCACTTGGAAGTCTACCTGGCAGTTATCTACCATTGCATGAATCCTCTACTAAAAAACATATTATTGGATTGGAAGGGGTGATTTACATTGAACATCATTAGACTAATGAGGAAAATGGTTAGCATAATGATCTCCATAATTAAATCACCTGCCCACTGGGCCTTTCTTCTCTTGGGATTTTCCTCCACTACTAAATTTCCCACTATTGAAGTTATTGTTATTACCATTTCATCCCTTATATCCATTGTTAGATTTTCCTGAATTCCCCAACTTGGAACTATTCCTATAACATCTATTTCTATTACCACCATTTTTAGTGCCTTTCCAAAACTTATTTTTGAAGGGAGGGGATTTTTTTTTCTTTTGAAATCCCTTCCCTTTGTTATAGAATTCCTTTTTAGTTGATGAAAAAGTCTTCAATTTTTGCTCCTATTTTATAGCTTTATAAAAATCTTCATCCATGATAGTGGGTCCATAGAGGTTGACATCAGTGTTGATCTAAGGCTTCAAACCCAAAATAAACTTTCTAATCTGAAACCTTTCATCACCTTGATATCATGGCACATATTTCAAGAGTTAGTTAAACTTATCCCAATAAATAGTGACTGACATATATCCTTGTTGGAGATTCTAAAAATTTGTCATCTTTCAATCAAAGTAAAACTATGGCAACCATCTTTTTATAAAGTAGGACATAAATTTTTCCCATGTGGTGGTTTTTGTAAATAATTTTATTTTATCCTTTAAGTTTTCACACCAAGTTGATGCTTCACCCAAGATCTGGTAGGCTCCCAAATACCTTTGGTTTCCTCAAAAAAGTTTCAAAGTTCAAAATACTTCTCCATTTTAATAAGACAATATTATGATCCATCCCCAAGCACTACCCCATTGTACTTAGGTAGGGATATCTGCTTTAGGTGTCTTTCGAAATTAGTTTCAAATCAAGCCCACTTTGGTGGGGGCTCATTGTAAATATTTCCATTAAGATTTTCCTAATTTTGCTCAACTATGTTATGGTCATATTCATCAATCATTTGATTTAATAGGTTTTCCTCATTACCTTTTCCATGAGTAAGGTCATGTGCTTGTTATTCTAGGATACCCATCCTCTCTTGAGTTATGGTTATCATAGCTAATGTCTGGTCAAGCTTACCTTGAAGTTATTCTCCATTTTGATCACTTCCCTCATTGTTACATGTTTGGGCATAGTAACCTGGAATGATAAAAAAATTACAACTTAGAAATGTAGCAAGCCCATTAGGCCTGATGTTCAAGCTAGGCTCTGATATCATGATGTGACACTCCCTTCAAGGTAAAGTTAAACTAGACATTTTTTAATTTTTTTATAGATTAACTTTCTAATTGAAGGTTATATCACACAATCTAAATCATACATACATTTTTAATTCTATTCGGCATTGGAGTAAAAACTCATAGTGATCAGTTTAACTTATAAATCTACTTCATAAACAATATACCATAATTAATTGCATGGACTTAAAATCAAGGATAAATAACTTACATAAATCAAAAGTGTATTATAACTTGTTTTACAAGCTTATTAAAGGAAATCAATTACTCACAAAACATATATTTAATAGAAACTAAATGTAATTCACATCATAATGTCAACATCTCAAACATAAGTAGTTAAGATAAAACTTATTTAAACAATATATTCTATCAATTACACTCATTCACTATCGTAGTGAACTATGATATTTAACAATTCATTATAATAATAGACTACATTTCTTTCTTAACTTGAATGCCCAATTATAATTTAAAATTAATAACATTATAACTCATACATATATGATATGAATTTGATTGCATCCACTGAATAGTTAGGATTGATTTCAATTTTAAATGTCCTTATTAATTTACAATTCTAGCAATCATACTTCAACAATGTACATCAGTAATTACCATAATCATCTTTATTCAAAATTTAATTATTTTCCAATTGAATAAGTAGAAAATTTATTATTTACCAGTAGTAGACCATGTTGATGCAGAGATGGAGAATACCATAGAGGATTATTTATCCAACCACAAAGCCTTTCAAATCCCTTACATGCCTCTCATCCATTGAGAGTGGCCCTACCCTTTATGAGCAGGATAGATAAGGGTCCAAAAATTGAGAAAGAGATCAGTATATAACTTGCCAACATTGTAGCTACTCCATACAAATTTTTATGAGTGTGACTATTAATTGAGAATGGAATTAGAATATTCCCAATGTACACTACTTGTATACACTACTTATAATCATAAGTTATAGATTCACCAAGTACCCCTTGTTGAATCTTAACTCATTAGATAACTAAGTCACTATGTGGGACTAACTAGGATACCCTCCTATCTCTTAGACCACACATATCACATCCACTACTCTTATCCCAAGGTCTCCCCAACCTAGGCATTTCATAGGTACTGGGTCTAGATAATCCCTATTACCAGTTATTTATTTTTTTAAGAATGTGCTTATAATATGATGCTTTACATGGGTGTCCCATATTAGCCATGTAATTTTCATCTTGTTCATACATTAATGAATGTTTGGTTTACTAAAATAGAAAGTCTATTATAAACCTACTTTGTTACCCCTAATTTTAAATAGGGAGTTTTGTTGTTCATAAGAACAATCCTCATCTCAAATCAAAACTTTCATCTTTTCCTCCCTATTCACTCATTGATTTACCTTATTGATGATAGGTTAGTGTGAGAACATAATATGGATGAGAAAATGAATATTTATCCATATTCACCCATATCTGATGTTTTCTACATTATTATCAAATTTCATTAATGGTAAAGTCTTCTTATTGAATTATTATAAATGATAGGCATTATACCTAAAGATCCCATTCATATAGCAAGAGTGCATTAAAAGAGTTATTAATTTATAATAAAAAATATTAATGGCCATTTGAATAAATATCCATATAAGGATTTAAAGGCGCATGTAAAAGTTCATTATTAACTAGCTCCTTCTAAAAACAATGCTTACGATGTTCTCAAGAATCATGATTTAAGTCTTCATTCTAAAATCAAACAGGACTAGCTCCAAGATTACATGTGGAACTCTTATATCTACTTATTATAATATATATTTTTAAAAAATAATTATTAGAGGATTTATCATCAAGAGAAATCAAATATTAATCAAGATCTATAAGGCAATACTATACCAAGATATTGAACAACTATGTTGTAGTGTTTGAGTCCAAAACCTTCTGAGTTTTGTGGACATTATTAAAAAAAATCATATTATAACATGTTCACAATTATTGAGAGGTGGAATAAAATTTTATTCATAACAAACGTATTTTTAAAGGGGGAGGGGGAACATCTCGTTAACATATTATGTTATTAAATCAAATATGCAATATAAGGAGTAATACCTCTTAACTATTAATATCTTAGTTAAATCATATCTTGGACTAATAATAATAAATTAAGTAATTATCTATTGGTTATATATAAAAATATAAATCAATAAAACAATATATACCCTACTATAATAAATAATCTCATGGGAAGAATTTACCACTTGACATTTTTAATGATATCATATAATATCAATCAAAGACAAATTTTATAAAACTAAAATTTTAAAAGGGTCATAAAACTATAGAAGTATTTGATCATGGAAGTGCTTTCCTATTTGAAAAATAAACTTAATATTTTTATTATTTTAAGTCACCTCAAATTAAAATGTCAACATTAAAATCCATCTATTCATTGACAACACTATATAGTTAATATTGGAAATTTCCCATTCGACTCAATTTTACTAACAATCAAACTCTTAATGGGTTTCCTATGTGTAGGTTATACGGTATAACTACTCACTTATATCTCAGCTAATCAAACCACATTAATACTTGAAGGATGTAATCCTAAATTTAACGCTAGCTTACATTGGGTTACTTTATTTTATATTAATCCTTATTAACACTTCAAAACTACTCTAAATAATAAAATCACTACCATCTAGTGGATTTTCCAAGGCTGAAAAATTAAGAACTAACATGCTAAGAATGATGTCTTATGTTTTCATGCCTAGGAAGGGTTCTATTGGACATAACATTGAATAGTTTTTAGCTTCTACACAGTTGGAGCCTAAGTTTTACCTCTATGTCATGCCAACAAATTAGGCCAGTTGACTGGGTAGCATACATGCCTAAATAAATTAAAAGAAGTGACTTCTAACCTATCATGTTTTGTAATAGTGCCTACCCAGGCCATCCCACTACATCATTTAATTATCTAGTATTAACTACAATTGCTAAAGGGTAAATAAAGACAGGTGTAAAAATATTTTCTCAACAAACTTATGTAAATATAATTTCAAAAAGTCTAAGAATTAATACATAGTGTTATAAACTATTTGTCTATTCTCAAACTTTCATCTGGTGAGATGTTTGGTTCAATTTTTCAGCATATACATTGAACGCTTTTGCTAAAAGAGGCACTATAATTAAAATTTGCACCCGGATATATGGGTTATTTATCCATCGTGCTACTCCTAGTTTGGGGTTACATTTTAACCCAAAATATAAAGTGTTAGGTTCATAAATTTTTAGCACTGCCAGGAAAGTATACGAAATTATCACTCTAATTTGTAATTTTTGGGTTGTTTTCTTAATAAAGAAAAATTTAATGTATTATCTTGTGTAAAGATTGACCATATATTTCAAATGTAAAACTAGACTGGGAATAAAGTGCTACAAGCATTAAGGTAATAAACTTTATTTAATGACTATTACATAGAATGGAAATAATTTAGATTTAAAGAGTCTTTAAACCATAATCCAGATTTAAAATGAAGAACAAGTGAACTACACAATAGAGAGAGAATGGTTTGAGCAAAGGTAATATGAAGGTCTAAGTTTAATCATATACCCTATTGGCTATTCCATCCCTTCTAGCTTCACTTTAACATAATAGATTTGAAACAAGAATTCATAATAAATTCTAAATCACTATTTCAAAAAATCTAATAACCTGATTAGCCAAAGAATGATTATGAACAAATCAATTCTTGTTCCTCACAACTTATCTTCTTTTCTTACTCTTTATTTCTTCCTTACTTTTACTACGCATTTTTCCTCCAAATAAAATACTTCACTCTAAAAACCATATCCCTCCTCCTCCATTAACCCAACTCTTCCTCCTTCCTTTGGCATTCAAAAGGATAATAAATAGATTCAAAAATTCAATTATTTTCACCCACTTCACTATTTACTTCATCTATTTCAATATTCCCCCATATGGCGCAATGGGTGAGAGTGATTGTAGGAGGATAACAATATTAATTTTAGTTAATGTTGGAATTTAATACCAGCAATATTTTTATCCCCAAGGGTGGCATATTTATTGAAGATTGCAAGTTTGATTTGAATGAAAATAAATGTTTAAAAGTCTTTTTTGATAACATTTCTATTTATACCATGTGGTAAAAATATTTTCAACCAAAATCATTTAATGCCTCATTCTAACCAGTCATGCATGTCCAAGGCTAAGTTGGATTCCTTTCACACCTAACAAAGTTATTAGACAAATTTTTATTTATAGACTAAAGATAGGGTGAACACCTCACTAATCATGCAACTGTAAAATAGTCCTTCAATTATTTCAAAAAGGGTAAGCATATTTAATTTAGCATATTAAGCTAGCATATCGAAAGAGGGTTGATCAAAAGATAAGCACTATAGCTAACCAGCCTATGGAATTCTCGTGGCATACTCAATTCACTCAATCAACACATCCTCTTTCTTATTTCCTAACACCTTATCTATTCTAACTCTCCTCGATGATACTTTCCCTTTCTGTAGGGCCAGAGTAACCTTTGCTACAAATGCACACTAAGACAAGACCTGTTAGTAGTCTGTGTGTGTGTGTAAAATAAGTAAGTAATATAATTTTAAAGCACTAACTCATCTATGCATCACTTAAAAACATGTTTTCTTACTCTGCACAACTCAATGTCAAATTTATATTAAATGTGTGTGCATATCATTAATCATTTTAAATATCATAATAGTATAATGCATAATAATAATAATCATCTTAAAAATGTAGTAATTTAATTTCACAATGATACCAACATTCAATAGAAAATAAATGTCACAATTTTACCCAACAAAGTTTACATGGCACACCACGTTGACATGAGTAAGTAATTATTACATGCATATAAAAATAGGATATGATTATTTGATGCTTATCCATCAAATAATAGTAAGTGTTTAACTATAATTATGATATAAACAAAGATGAATTTTTTTTTCTATGAATCATTCATGTGACACATTTTTTCAAGATTTTGTAACTGATAATGTGATGTTTTTCTTATACTTATGAATTTTATCTAGGGTTAAATGTAAGCTGTGTAATAATAAAAAAGTGGTCCTCTATGGGAAAATGAAATTATAGAAGACTTAAGAATTAAAAATAAAAATAGCTAACATATTTGCTTGTACATTTATAAATACATTTCAAACTAAACATACGAGTATTTAGAAGTAACATTTTTATATTATTTTGTGAGGATCCATAATCATGGATCTATAAACTGAATTACTACATCACTCCACTTCATTTTCCCTACCACCACTATCACCATGACATTGAAGCTGAATTCAAGAATGGGGCTATGCCCTCAACCCATTTTTCATGTGTGTTTTCATCTTCAACTACTTTGGAGTACAAACAAAATCTAACTAAGTGTGAACTATACTTGTATAACAAAAAATTTGAACCAACATTAAAAGATTTAGATAAAGTCAAAGGTGTGATGAAATCATTGGCCAAACAGAAGGGTCAGTGAGAAAGATCAATTAGTTGACAAGCTAAACGAAAACTGAGGATATGTTAGATTGTTATAATTTCAATACTAACTAACTGACTGAACTACACATGGCAAACTAAAAGATGAGTTAGAATGTGTTGTTGGAGACAAAATATAATTAACAAAGGAAAAAGATGAAATAGAAAATGAACTAAAAATTTACCAAGAGAAATTGAATCAATTGAATGAACTTTAGTTTCACTTGGATAAGGAAAAAAATGAATTAAAATGCATCAAAAGTGAAGCCTCCAAAGAGATAATGACTATGAGTAAAGTGTATTGCATTATTTGCATGGAACCATTGACCTAGTCAAAATTTGAGGAGCATAATATGGGATATGTTGCATCCTCATTTAATTAAATTTTTATATATTTAAAAATGTGTTCAAAACAATAATTTAAATGTTGAAACTATGGCTCCTTAGCATGTGGGCATTTTTCTACCATGACATGTATAACAAAATGGATTACACAACACAATTTTGATCATTCATCCAAAGTAAGACATTTTCATTATCAAAAGATGAAATCAATTTGAGTAGTGTGCATTGATTAAGTTTCTAATTTCATTATTCTAAAAATGTGAACATTATCCATTATGCCAAAAAATGACAACTTTAGAAGACATAAAAACCCATTAGATGCAATATATAACTGAGTGTGATGAGGAAATTCAATAAGTAGATTATTCTTGTTACTAAGTTGTACAAGTAGAACGATAGCATAGATTTTACATTTATTTCTTTATTTATGTAATCAAAGCATTTAATGAAACACATATTTTTAAACTAGCGTTTACATACCATACTTTCCCTCTTTGTGTTTTATTATATTTCATAGATGAAGTGGTATCATTCCAATCAATATATTATTGAATAAATCAAGATATTTCATATTTCTAAGGTTCCTAAAATTTTAAGGAATACTACCATCAAGAGTGTTGTCTAAGAGATCCCTGTAAAACCACTTCCCAAAAACATCCACTGTCAATACTAGTGAATCATCTTCAACTGCTTCTTTACATATATTTTAGTTATGATAGACCATATATTTAGTATATTTAATATATGATTTGTGTGCGTAAATTGAAATGGAAGAGACTAACTAGCTTGAAAAAAGCATGTCACTAATATTTGTGTATTTAATTTCTATTATAAATAAAATATTCACATGTGTGTGAATGGAATAGTTGGTAAAAATTTCAACCGGTTCACACTGATGAACCCTAACTAATTTTATACAAAGACCTAGATTTCAAACCTACAAACCCAAATCAAGCAAGCTCATAGTAAAACACCTTATCTCCAAACTCTCCCCATAGGATATGTAACATTTGAAATCCAATGAAATCTTGTCATCCCAATCTATTGGCTTCTCTTTATTCATTATTGCTTCTAAAAATTTAGCAAAGCATAACAATCTTCTATAGGTATCTATATCTTTATAATGAACCACTATGTTTTATTAGGTAGATAGAAAACCTTGAATTATAAATCTTGAGAGGAAAATCAAGCAAACCTAACATAAATCATCAGGGTCTTTTGACTAATGAACATTTAAATCAATTCATTATTTAAAATAATATTCTAATTTAGTAAAAGATAAAAGCAATGAGATTTTGGAATAGATAGTACCAATTACAGATGGAGATAAAATACTTAAATTCATCTTCAATCTTGATGGCATGTTATTGACCCCACACTGAATAGAAATAATGTTAATCTTGAACAATTATTCTTTGGCAAATATTAAAACACATCCATGGCCTATAATCCAAAATCAAATATGTATACAGAATGAAAGAGACTAGAATTTTTTTTTGATGGATGAAAATTGCACTAATACATAGTTAAAGTCATTACAAACTAAATTTATCTTTGAATTATTATTGAGTGTCATGGACAATCAGATTGTATTGATTAGTGGGAAAAGAGATAATAGAAGGATTTTGTAAAGTGAAATAGCAATTTTTTTAATGGCATAGATAAAATAATAATATCTGTTTGAATCTCATTGGCTATTTTTTAAATGTTATGGGCCATTTTACTTGGATTGAGACTGGTCATTAATGACATGGTAGACAAAGGAGGGTTTTGTATAAGGTGGGTATGCTCAGCCATTCAATGCTATATTTATTTGCATGGTGTGGACCACTTCATTTAAATATTTTCCATTGAATGCCAAATCAATTTTCCAAAGAAAATGATAGGAGGTTATAAAGATATAGATGCATGTACAAACTTGATATGGTTTGGTGAATTCAGTAAAGTGAATAGGGTTGAAGATAAGCTAAGAAATAGATATTCATGTATTTATTTATAATCAAATAAGTATTTATTGCCTTATTTTCTAAGACATAACATTCAGGAAGTTGTTTACAGTTATGGATCCAAAGCACGCATTGTGAAAAGTTTATAGTAATGATTTTCATCATGTCATCTTCAAATAATCTATATATCCATATGCAATTGAATTTAACCTATTTCAAGTAAGATAAAAATCATTGAAGCTAGGCATAGTACCTAGGAAGGGATAAAATGACATGATTATAGATGAATACCAAAAACATGTGCTTTGTCATTGACATTGCAACTATTATTGAGCAAGAATCCAATAATTTATAACATTATGCAATGACATTTTCAACTTCTAAGAAAATCAAATGTTTTATATCTACTTAAATGGTAACATGTATGTCATGAATATTCAATATTGGTCTACAAATCTAAAAAATATATTTGAATAGAAACATAGAGAATGCAATGAAGTAAAGACAAATATCTATTGAACAAGGAAAAATTAAAATCTAGTGAAATAAGATATGGTGTTCTTACTAAATATGGAATGTTTCTATTCCAAATATCAATAACCAATTACACAAGCATGCATAATATCAAAAAGACATTTCAAAAAATACAAACATGTTTCTAGTGCAATTCTTGTTTTTGATTAAACTAAAATAAAGTAGTAGAGACATCAGACCATTCTATTTCAAAACATAAACAACTGTAATAAAGCATTTAAATATTTAGTAAGCACATGTATGTGTATATGGTGATGATTTTAAATAGATTTAATCTATAATCTAGTTGTAGTTAAAGATCTATGATTTCAAATCCTTAAAAATGAAATAAGGCTACCAAGTTCTAAATCTGCATTATTGATCAAATCCATTATCAGTAATTTGTAATCACATTTCCCATAGCTGACACCCATTTATTTATTTTATTTCTTTGTTTGCTAAACTATGATGTGAGTTAGAGCCTACAAGTTCATGAATGCATTACCTTTGAAGCCAATGATGAAAATTTCCATGCCCTTGATACTATTTGTTATCATTAGCATCATAATGGTCTTTTGCATCAACATTTTTTAGTACCTTTGAGAAACAATTTTCTCTATGGAACAGTTATTTACATTAATTATATATAAATAATGAAAATAGATGTTAGTATTCTATAATGTTAATACTATTTCAAGTTCTAAAATTTTACAAAAAAGAAAATAAACAAATAAATCTCACTGCTATCATATCCATGTTTAGGTAGAGTTGTAAATTGATCAACTAACAGTAATAGCTGGTAAATGAAAAAGTTTAGGTGTATATATTGATTTTAGATAAATTGTACAATGAATTTTAATTACATATGGAAGCTAGAAAGATATTCTAAAAAATAAAAAATAAAGATTCAAAAACATTACAAATTTTGAATAGGAATCAATTTGAAGACAATTTACTTGGTCGTTGATCTTAAAATGCCTTCCTTAATCCATGCCAAGTTCAAAGTAGTAATTTAAAATAAAAATAGATTAAAGATGAAATACAAACCTTGAAGATGTTGAAATTCTTTGCAATGCAATTCTTGTAATATAAATGCTATACCACTAAGACAAAATCTATATGAACCAATGAAAATAAGTCGTAAAATTAAAAAATGACTAGAATATTCTTGAGGAAGATTCACCATACTTAGATCAAAAGACATCCTTCAATAAACTCTTGTGTATAGGTTATAAGGTGCATAATTAATTGATATATTTTTGCTAAAGGTTGAGATTCCTCTTTTTTAATGCATTAAACTATGACAGATACAAATGTGTAGATTCATAACAATGCATCAAGACAATTGACCCATCTCCAATATTGTTCAGCATTAAAATCTATAGGATGCATTTTCATACCTTAATGATATTTACAATGGTCATTATTTTAGTGATTGCCTTATCTATTAGCTTTAAGACATCTTCAAATATATTTTTGGTCAAAGTAATTTTACTCAGTTACTTGATTTTTAATATGTGGGATCTATTATGTAGTGAATGAGGTTTAGAGCAAAGCAGATAATTACTTGTTCACACAATCTATCTTAAAATTAGGAATTAAATTGCATAACGGTCAGGATTCACATAAGACTATAGATGCAATTTTCATATAAGATTGAGCATTGTGTCATTTGATAATTAAAAAATAGAGTAAAAATTACAAACCAAATGATATAATTATCAAAACTGACAAAGTCAAGGTAGTATAAAATATGTATAAGATTATAATTATAGTCTATAAATTAGATAATTTTTGAACTATCAAAATTAAAGAGTTGAAATCTACTGGATAACTTGTATTATAATAGTTTTTTGAATTGGGAACTTCATTAATTTTAGTAAGTCTCAATATCTAAAGTAATATTGGCTCTATATTGGCTAGAAGGCATAATGCCAATGCTCAAGTAGTTGTGTGATGTAAAGCATAACTTGATGACACTATGCCTGGTTCAAATTAATATGGTAGTGCACAAATTTGAATTGCAATAATGATTCAATTTTAAGCATCAATTGTTCATACTTTAACATTAGAAACTAGTATCATCAAAATAATTGAATGTAATTTCATAAATCCTAAACTTCTATCAAAAGAACACATGTAAGATCTTGAAAGTTATTTCATTGTTATATGTTCATAAATAAATTGAAGCAAGGAATTGTAACCATACAATAACATACATCAAGATATCAATAACATATATCAGGAAAACACTAGTCAATATATCAATATCTTTTCCTTAGTTATTATACATATTGTTTATTTTGTACACGTGTAATTATAGTGATGAAAGCAAAACTAAAAAAGTTTTGATTTGTTAATCTAAATATGGAATGAGTTTGTAGTAACACTATGCATAACATGAATAGTCAAAGTATCTAGGATAAATATTAGTATTGTCAAAAATCTATTACATCATGTCCTTAAAGTAGTTCTTTTCCTAAACTAAGAAATCAAGATACAAAACAAGGAACAATGGTATTAGTAAATAGAAGGAAAAATATTTTGAATGATAAAAACATATTTGCAAGACAAAATTGTAACAAGATCACTAGGTTAGAAGCTGGGTTCATTCGTATTTAATATAAAAACAATACCATCAATTGCAATTAGAACTATGATATAAAACTAAAATCTACATAACAAAAAAAATAGTTACTAAGATGTCTTATTTATATTGGTCAAAGGATATTATAATTAGTTATGGAAATAAAGTTTCATGCAAAGGTTTCTTCAAAATACATTTGATATTTATTTATTTTGTAAAGATGTTACAAGTTAGTGCATGAACAAATAAATTATCTGAATTTGTGGACATCTTGGATAGTGCAAATAGTCATCTCACTCAAGATCATTTTCTAAAATTACATAGTGACAAGACTTGCATATTGGTTGAAAGGGAGCTAAATAAATGTCGTTTGATTTTAAAATTTCTACTGATTGCAAATGTTTGAGTAAGATTTTTTTTTTTGAAAAGTAAATTACATTTTCTTTCATAGTTAATGGAAAAAAAGAGAACAAAAAAAAATTGCCTTGATATTTATGCCAATGATTATTTGTAGATATTTCTACATGGTTTTGTGTGTGTACAAATGTAACTAACATAGACCAAAGTTGTGTACTAGAAAAATTTAATATACCTAGGTAGGGGAATATAATATATTTTTGGGGTAGAATAGTAGAATGTAATATTAGTATGAATAGTAATGTCATATAGAAATAATCCCACATGTATCTAATGAAGAGTGAGATAGATTAGAATATTACAAATACAGAAGTATAGGCTATTAAGAGGCATCCAACAAAAATATATCAATTAGAGCCAATTGGTTTGATAAGGAGATAGCCCCCTTGAAGTGGCAAGTAATTCAAAGTGATGAATTGTATTAAAAAAAATTAATATATTTAGTATTTATGTGTATTTTATGTATGTGAGATAGTATGTTCCTAACGTTTGGTATCAGAGCTCTTTTTAGGACCATTCCCGTGATTGTTTTTAAGAGGTTGTATAAGTAGAGGTTTGTAGTGTTGTGCACCACATGATTTCACCTTGTCTTTGGGATCTTGGTGATTATAAATAAGATAAAAATTGTGTTTGAGAAAACATAAGTTATTTAGAAAGTTGGTTTTGAGAGTGGAAGTTGTTGTAAATGTAGAGGTATATTATGAGTGTTTTTATTGTAGACATATTTTGGAGCTTCATGTAAAAGTATAAGTTCTCCATTTCATTTTGAAGATTTTTAAAATTCATATTCACAACTTTATTTATTGTCATAGTCAGAATATGAAGCCAAAATTTGCCATTTGAAAGTGCAGATTTCTATTTTTCCATAAAAACATGACTATATTCTTGTATACAACTCTCAAACTATATACAACTACACTGAACAATTTTTGGGTTTTGTGCACCTCATTTCCATATTTTTAGAATATTTTCTAATTTTAAATTTTATTAAATATATAAAATTTATCATAGTTTTAGTAACTGCTTCTAAAAAAATGACTTTTCTTCTACATGCAACTCTCAAACGGGAAACAATTGCACCAATTAATTTCAAGGTTTTATGACCCTATTTTCTATCTTTCTAGAACATTTTTCACTTTTTAATTTTATTGAGTATTTAATAAGTTATAATAATTTTACTAACTATAACTATTGTAAAATAAAAATAAATAATAAATAATATTATAGTTGTTTTACTCACTGTTACTCAAAAATATCAAATTAATTTATTAATTTTAAAAGTGGATGCTACTTTGAATAAAATAAGCACTAATATAAATCAATTTAGTAGTGATAGTTTTGATTGCTTAAATCTTCATGCCCCTATAATAAAATAGTATGATAAATAAATCACTGCATAATTAGAGTGGGAGAATAAATACAACAACTGAGTTGAGGATTTCTTTCCTATAGTTGAAGCATTTGAACATGGTATAGCTACATGGATAGACGTGGAGGATGTTTGTAGCATCTGATATGGATTTATTTTAGTGACAGACACCTAAAGGGTCAATATGGGCTCTTGACAAGATTTAATAGGCAACCACCGAGCCCCTACAGGGAACCACGTCTTCAACTCCCTCAAATACACATGCCACTCTAGCCACAATGTGTGTAAATAAAAATTCTAAAAGGGATGACATGTATCTTTCATTGGCTCATCAAGTGGACTATTTTGAGTACCCTTGTTTTATAATTGAAGTGATGATCATCAAAATTCAAAATTTAATGCTTGACTATAACCTTCAAATGGCCTTGGTTTTTATAAATGTTTAATCCTCTATTTATTTTGAACATCCACCTAATGTTATAATGATTCCATTCACACTACTATTTTACATGCTCCTATCAAATCACATGAAAAATAAGTGGAATTAGAAAATAATGCATGGTAAGGCTTCCATCTGGTCTTCTACATATTTTTGATATGTAATTCTTTGCAAGTTTCAAGGGTGAAACATGTCAAAGGGGATGGAATGTAATATACCTAGGTAGGAGAATATAATGTATATTTAGTGTAGAATAGTGGAATGTAATAGTAGTATGAGTAGAAATGAATAGTAATGTCATAGAGGAATAATCCCATATGTATGGAATGGAAGAGTGGGATATATTAAAATAGTATAATTAGATGGGCATAGTCTATTATAAGGCATTTAAGAAAAATATATCAAATAGAGCCAAGTTCTCTAATAAGGAGGTAGCCTCCTTGAAGTGGTAAGTGATTTAGAGTAATTCCTTATATAAAAAGAATAAAATATTAAAATGTTCAATATTTATGTGTATTTTTTGCATGTGAGATATTAGGTTCTTAACAAAAAATGTTTTGAACAAAGAAAAAAAATATCGCATGTATTAATTGACTTGTTTTAAATCCTAATGACTAAGTATTATTATCTATGGCAACACAAACTACATTATGATTAGTCTAATATGTTTCTATTGTTATAATCTAGTGACTTTGTCTTTCATTATTTATCCAAACATGATCTATGATTTTATTCGTATGTTGTTTATGTATACATGGCAGGAAATGTATATTGTAAGCTGACATATGATTTTCAAGTAGTATATTTGATTTATTATAGATAGACAAGTCCATGGTAAAGTATCCTAGAATGTAGATTTATTTGGGTGCATTTGCATTTTAAATTGCCTTTTTGATAACATTGATGATATTCAAGATGCAAGCAGATGGGGATGCATAGATATTAACAACTACAATTTCATTTTCTCATATCACAACATTTATTGTTAATGATTTCACCTCATCTATGACATATTGCATTGGTTTTGAAATGATTACATGCTTTTTCACACATATCATACTACCATGGACATTATATACCAAGTTGCAGGTCAAGAATTTTGAGTTAAGATCCAATCAATTGGCAAGTGCAATGTATGTTTCTTGTAAACATAATATATCACATCTCATCAAGTCATGGTCATTGATAATGTCTTTTAAATGGGATTTGAGGCTACAAGAATTTAAGGATCATATAATAACAGATGAAGGCAATACATGTGATTGGATGCTATGTCCAAATTTCCATTTTAAATTTAATTCTAGTCTTGAAATTTCAAGAGAGACGTTTTAACTATAATGTTTTTATGCATAAGTGGACTTAGAAAATATAATGAGTCTATGATTTTTAGATGAGATAAAGTTGTATATGCTAATCCATGTCTCCTAACACCAAGTGGCCTAAATACAACACCTTCCATGATGATATCCTATGACCTATGTATTATGCATGCAAAGGCTAGCTAAACTAAAAATTGGCTTTGCCATTGTTAATTATTATTTATAGGTCAACATGCAGAGTGGTTGAGAAATTAAAAATATAGGAGTCCAATCTAAATCAATGTTTCTTTTATAGAGATGAACATGTCTTATTTTTTATAAGTTTCTAATGTTAATATCATTCAATTTAATCCAAATAATGTCATTATTTTATTCTTTGCTATATAGTTTAAATATGCCATCTGAACCATTGATAAGTCCATCTTGCATATCATAATTCCCAAAAAAAATCTCATTCCACATGATAGGATTTAGTATGATTTTTATAGGTAGGCATATAACATTAGCATATCCCTATATTTCATTATATGTATAATATTATTTATCTATTGAATGGATAACAATTTCATTGTGTAAAACAAGAGCTAACATTTTGTTGTTGTGGGATTCCACATCATTCTTCAAGAAAAAATATGCAGAAATGAAGGATCATTTTGGGATGGTCTTAAGCATTTTTTAATAAGATACACTATCCAATTTTATATGTGAGCATGTTCATATTCTATTTAGGATCGAGACAAAAAATTTCTATTTTTGGCACATGGTTTGATGTAATTGATTAAAAATTATGTTTTATTTCCAAAAATAATACAAAATCAATTCGCTATTGATTTTTGGATACTCAAATATTAAACAATAATTTACAAGTTGAACTTGATAAAATTCTCCATAAAATATCATGTCAACATTGCCAAAGAACATGGTCAGTAGTCACATTATGTCATGTAGTCATTTATCAATATAATATACAATTCTTGCTTTTAAAATTGAGATCTCATCAATTACCACTATGTACAATTGATTGTAATGTTTGGATAATGCATCTAGACATTCATTTTTCAATGGAATAAGTTATAACTTGTTAAATAGTAATAGAAATGTTGAATGCAATATGACTCCAACATTGTATGCAATTTTTCCTATGTGTACAAGGGATAAGTGCACAAAATTGGGGGATAAAAAGTGGCCTACCCATGGACATGGTTTTTCTAAAATTTTATAAATCTGAACTTTTGTAGATAATTTGAGATATCTACACTCCAAATTTGAAGATGGTGTAAAAAAATGAAATGTAACATTTCAAGTCTAGTTTTCAAAACACTATTTTTTTTAAAAAAAATGGTCAAGTATAACTAGGTCAAACATTTAAAATTTGAAGAGGAACTCCTATTTTTTCAAAAAACATAGTCGATAGATGGTTGTGATGTGCACCATTTTTTTAGCAATGTTTAATATTATTTGAACCCTTCGGATAAAATTTAGATAAAATCTTCTAGCATGTCACCTATATTTTTTTTTGTTTTTTCAATGAATATTTTTTTATGATTTTTTTAAGTAAATAGATCTTAAAAACTGACAAATAAATGGATAGTCATCTATGCATCATTCCTAACTACCTCAAAAAATAAAAAAATATTTTTTTTTAATGTGTGTAGAATTAGGCCTAATTAGTCACCATATAGCTTGTTTTTCACGTGGATCAATGAAATACAAATTACATGAACATGTATAGGCATGTGTGTTTTCGGCATGTAGTGGCCTAAAAAGGCATAGTTATAAATAAATATAGTTTAAAACCTTAAATTAGTCCAAAAATTATGAAAATTATATTTTTCAAAAGAGGAGAGTGTGCTCGTCATGACGGTATCAAGTTTTTGAATTTTTACATTGAAATTATTAGTGTATTTGGTAATTAAAGTTGAAATTTATTATTTATTTTTATACCTTTAAAAACTTGGATGTACATTGATAGTCCAAGCCTTTGGCTCAGAAATCCATGCAATTCCTGAGCCAAAAGTTGTGGGAATTGAATTCAAATTCAAATACCATGATCTCATTACTTAATAACATTATCATACTAATAACGTCATCATGTTACTTAATAATGTGATCACGTTATATATTCTAGACACCCTAAAACATGTGGGAGTTGCACATGAAGGTAACTTTTGCTAGAAGCCTATATTTACTACTCTAAATGCTAAGTATAATATTATTGTTACATTTAATTTTTTATAGTTTAAATTTATTTTAGTAAATATAAGAAATTAGGGTCACTCAACATCTGATAGAGTTGGTTTCATAGTTGCACTTCTTATAATGTGGAAAATAGTTTTTTAAAATCTAATCAGGTTAGTACTTAGGTATTTTCATGGTCTAAGTATTAAACCTAGGGATTTCAGGGCATAATTTTTTTAATTGATGTCCATTTTGGTAAACATATAGTCATTTTTAGGTTTTTATGCCTTTCAAATTAATTCTTGGCATTTTTAGGAGTCTTAGGTTTGTCAAAATTAAAGATTGAAAACCACTCACTTTTAAATTGATGCAAAGTGATATGATTGGGGTAGCATAGGTAACATTGATAACCTACACACATCAAACAACCACTTTGTGTTAATTTCATTTTTTCATCATCCCTCTCTCATCCCTAATCACTTCTTACTCATGTCTCATCACCCTTAATCACTCTCTCATCATTATTCATTATCCATAATAACTTCCTCATTAAACCTCACTATCCTTATTCATCTCTAATCACTCCATCATCCCTGATTATTCCCTTATTGACCCTCACTATCCCTCATTATTCCTAATCATTCCCTCCTTATCCCTCATTGTCCCTCATCATCCATAAAAAATTATCATATGATAGATTTGGTCTCACAGCTGCATGCCTTACAACATGGAAAATAGTTTTTCAAAATCCAATTTGGTTAGTACTTAAACATTTTCAAGGTCTAGGTATTAAACCTAAAGATTTAATTACATAACTTTTGTAATTAATATCTATTTTTGGTAAACATATAGTCATTTTTTAGATTTTTATGCCTTTTAGATTGGTTCCTGACATTTATAGTAGTCCTAGGTTTGTCAAAATTGAAGTTTGAAACTACTCACTTTGAACTTGATCCAAAGTAGTGTGATTGGGATAGGGTAGGTCATATTGATGACCTACACACATCAAATGACCACTTTGTGTTAATTTTAATTCATCATACTTCCTTCATATTTGATCACATCCTACTTATCTATCATTACCCCTAATTAATCTCTCATCATTCCTCATTGTCTGTAATCACTCCCTCATTTACCCTCACTATTCTTAGTCATCTATAATCACTCCATTATCATCCATAATCACTCTTTCATTGACCCTCACTATCCCTCATCATCACTAATCACTCCCTCTCCATCCATCATCATCCCTAATCAATTTTTACTCATCAATCATCATCCTTAATATCTTCCTCATCCCTAATCACTCCCTCATTAACCTTCATTATCTCTCATCATCTATAATCACTCAAGATTATCATCCCTAATCACTCATTCATTGATTATCACCATCCCTAATCACTCCCTCATCATCCCTCATAATCCCTAATCAATAATTCTTCATCCATCATCACTAATCACTCTCTCACTGACCCTCACAATCCCTCACCATCCCTCATCACTCCATCATTGATCCTCACCATCCTTCACCATCCCTAATCTCTCCCTCATCATCTGAAGTAATTATATACTCTAAATATATCTTTGATTCTAATCATATATTGTTTAACCCATTATGATATAAATTAATTCTTTTTTAGGACTTGTGTTGTCAATACCCATTTGTGATAGTCAATTTTATTACTTAATTAAATTGATAATCTTCCAAATTTATATTCAATTAACATAAGTAATAACACAAAATAGACTCTAAATTTTAGTTCATCGAATTATCTTTGTTGTCAATCTAACTAGATGAAACTTTATTTGATTCCACCTTTGGTAGTTTGGTTTAAAAGATAAAAATTAAACATAAATCTCTTGTATAATTTTCTAATTCTAAGAATATTTGAATCAAATGCAAATTTATTTAGTGTTTCCCATTCCTGTATGACTAAAATATTGGTTAGGTTCACACATGCACTCCTTGTGTGTGTATAGTGTCCCAAATATTTTATCTCTTACATGAAAAATGAATATTTATTCATGTTATCATAAAAATATGTTTCTACAAAATGTGAAACACTATTTCAGCATGGTGTAGATGTTCATCCCATAATTTCTAAACATTAAAATGTCCTCAAGGTAGATTAAAAAAATGATAGGTAAAGGGCCTGAGGATATCATTCAACATTTTGAAATGAATGAATTCATTACATGAGTTAACATAAAAGGCATAATGGTAAATATATGGTTGATCACATGTAAAACATCACACACCTCTAATGATGAGATGTCATAAAGGATTGCATCTTCAAAAAGTTTTATTTTATACACCAAGTGACACTATTAGGTGATTTTTTTCTCAAGGCCTACACTAGACCATACACTAGCATAAGGTTATGGATGATGTATAAATTACAAGTTAGATTTTTAAAAATATGCTTTAGGAGAAATTAAATTATTCTAACTTCCATTGGAAATGAGGAATTGTATTGGCTCACCATTGATCTACATTTATTAATGAAATGATATTTTTAATTCATACAATTTATTGTTAAGGGAAGTAGAGATATTTTTAGTACCAACCATATCATTAGGTTCATAATCTATTATCTACTTACATTTTTATAATGTTAGTTAACATGTACCCACTTCTCGAGATGTGAAAGTAGAGAGCTAATAGTTTGACACTCTTCATTGGATTGAATATTGAATTTATGAATTAAGTACTACTTTCCAATCTTGGACTACTTGTTCTAATCATTTGAAAATTATTTTCCACTCTTTGGTATAATGACTAAATCAATATACATATAATTATAAGGCCTTCAATGTAATTATTTAGATCATGAAGTGTCCTCATATGGAAAGTGATTGATTGGTTTCAGGAAATCACATATCCTGGTGATCCTCATGTATTTACTGCCCATTTTTGGTTCCACAGTGATTTTACTTGCTTCTCTTTTTCTAGTGGATTTTCAATTATGAATTACATCATTTTTAATATGCCCATATTTTATCATAGGTGTTAAATATTTATGTTTAAAATTTACCTCCACATCATTTTGATCATTATATCTTATATTTTATGCTAGCACTCAACTCTCCATTTGTAACTCCTAACATTGTTAAACCCCAAAAAAATACCACCATCAAGGCATTGGATGGAATCATTATGGATGAGTAGGGATGAGGAGGAATTGAGTAGAGATGATGAGGGAGTCAATTGGGATGATGAGGGAGTCAATAGGGATGATGAAGGATGTTGAGGGTCAATGAGGGAGTGATTAGGGATTATGAGAGATGGTAAGCATTAATGAGGGAGTGATTAGAGGTGATGAGGGATGAGTTATTAGAGATGATGAGGTATGATGAAGCAATTATTATGGATAATGAGGGATGGTGAGGGTTCATTAGGGAGTGATTAGGGATGATGAAGGAGTGATTATAAATGATGAAGAATGGTAAAGGTCAATAAGGGAGTGATTAGGGATGATGAAGGATGAGAAAGGAGTGATTATGGATGATGAAGTAGTGATTATGGATGGTGAGAGCCAATAAGGGATGATTAAGGATGAGGAGGGAGTGATTAGGGATGGTAAGAACCAATGAGGGAATGATTAGGGATGATGAGGGAGTGATGAGGGATGATGACGGAGTGATTAAATATGATTAGGGATGGTGAGGGTCAATGAGGGAGTGAGTAGGGATGAGGAGTGATTAGGGAAGATGAGGGATAGTTAGGGTTAATGAGGGAGTAATCAAGGATGATAAGGGAGTGATTAGAGATGACTAGGGATAATGAGGTTTAATGAGGGAGTGATTAAGAACAATAAATAATGATTAGAGAGTGATTATGGGTGATGAGGCATGAGTAAGAAGTGATTAGGGATGAGGGAGGGATGATGGACAAGTGAAATTAACAAAAAGTGGTCATTTTATGTGTGCAGATCATCAATGTGACCTATGCTAACCCAATCACACCACTTTGCATCAATTTCAAAGTGAGTGGTTTGTAAACTTCAATTTTGACAAACCTAAGATTGTTATAAATTCCATGAATCAATTTAAAAGGCACAAAAACCTAAAAATGACAATATGTTTACCAAAAATGGACATCAATTACAAAAATTATGTCCTAAAATCCCTAGGTTTAATATTTAGACCTTAAAAATACCTAAGTACTGACCTGATTGGATTTTGAAAAACTATTTTTCACATCCTAAGGCATACAACTATGAGAACAACTCTATCAAATGTTGAGTGACCCTAATTTCATATATTTACTAAAATAAATTTAAGTATAAGAAAATAAATGTAACAATAAGATTCTACTAAACATTTAGAGTAGTAAATATAAACTTCTAGCCAAAGTTGCCTTCATGTGCAAATCTCACATGATTTTATGTTCAAAATAATAAGAACATGATTTTGTTATCAATAATACAATCGCATTACTTGTTAACCAACATTCAATCAATTTGTTTAAATATGCAAAATAATAGTAACATAATAGCATTTTTGTTTTGCAATAACATGATCACATTATCTATTAATGTGATCATGTTATCTATTCACATGATTTCCATTATAAATTAAAGTGATCATGTTATGGCTTAGTAATTATCAAGCCATAATTTAAATAACATGATTGCATTAATTAAATAATGTAATCACATTATTTATTAATGTGATCATGTTACATAAAATATCCATGGAATTGTCCCCCAACTCCATGCACTTACCCCAATTACAATACCTTTTGGCTTATAAGGATCACTCTCAATATTCTAAGAGTAAATGCGAATTAGCATTTCATAGATACATTTTTACTTTAAATCTCTATACCATGCCTATGCATCTTATTAGAAATAGGTACAATGGCTTGTTTTTCTATCTTTTTCTTACAAGAAATGTATTTTAAAATTTCCTATTGTGCTTCATTTAGCATTTGCCTATGTTTATAGTATTTGATATTATCATAAATAAATGGATGAGGAAGAAAATCAAATGGTTTTGATGTATGGTTTCTTGATGCATAATTTGTTAATGGGAAGTCTATATGTAAATCATATTTTTCTTGCATGTTCTTTGCTTTGCTTAAATAATTTCTAGTCTCCAATACTTTCTCAGTATTGAAATCAATTTTGGAGGCACCATGTTCTATGTATCCCTAAAAAGTATTTATGTCATAGTTAAACTTTATGATATTTACTTGTGAATCATATGTTTATTTCCATGTTTGAATACCTCATTTCAAACTACTATCATCGTTTTGAATGGAAAATACAAAAAAAAGTATTTGTGATAATAGTTTTCAATGTCAAGATGTTTGTTGTAATTAACAAAGCATATAACATAGCATTTTTTCCTTTTCAATGGATTTTCATTTTTCTGGTAGTTAGAAGCAAACTCAGCTAAATAAACATGGTCAATGGTAGTAGGATGGGCTATGTAATAATCTATAATAGATTGGAATATTGCATCTTTAGAGTTATTTGGCTCATGTCTAAGAATATTTGTGGGTTTTAATATAAATGTTCGTTCATCAAGACAAGATATGTTTATAGAAGTACATTTTATTGAATAATGGTTTAATGGTAAAGATAATACCTAGTGAACAACTTATTACACAGGCATTTGTTGATGTTTCAGCATCACATTTCCTAGTGTACATAACATCTAGATAACATTTATGTGTGTTATTCCATGTTGTTTTCATAATTTCTTAAAATCATTTGTTATTTTTGAATTTCCCCTTATCATATATGAACTACAGTATGTTGTTATAGCATATGCATTTAAAAAAATCAATACATCTACATTGGCTTCCCACATATATGGGATGTCTTTTATAAAATTATTTATCTATACTTATGATGGTGTGCACACAAAGAAAATATTAGGCTTTGTAATTGTTCCCTGTATTGTTTCTAGGTACTTGGGCTCAGTCATGCCTAGGTCCTAAAAAAATGTGTTGAAGTTATTTGAATTAGTGTATTATTTTGTACTTAGTATCATATAAATTTCTTTTGATGATGCAATTGTAAGTTTATTTATTATTTCAGGTGGTGTTAGTATTATTGTTTGTTGTTTAGCGACTATGTAAAATTGTATCTATAGTTTTTTTCCTTTTTTTTCTTAAAAAACTTAGTGTGGTGATGGATATGCAATTTTTCCACATCATTTTCTAGAGTATCAGTATCACAAGTTATGTATTTGTCTATAAAATCTACCATTAAATGAATTTTTATCCTTTCCATATATCAGTGTATATTTTATCCACACTAACCAATGGTCATGATAGTTTCCTCTATGTTGTAATTCATTCACACAAAAAAAACATTGAATTTTATGAGGAAAAACTCATTGTTGCATAACATTTGTCTCAATGCATTGAAATGTTGCCTATAATAGTGTGTGCATGTAACTAGATATTTTTTGTAAGAAAGGAAACATCATCAGATTTGTTGAAATTGGCAAGTCCTATAGCTTTTTTTGCATGATTTACATATAACAGTTACAAAGCATCCATCAATGACTTCTAACGATGTTCGGCACTTGTAAAAGTCAAGAAGAATGTTGGTGGTCCTCATTACCGTATCATGGCAAAGGCATTCTTTTTAATGCCTTGCATGTAATCAGGTGAGATGCATATTTTTTTAAATCTACATATCCAATATTTTATTTAATTAATTTATCCAAATTAAGTATGTATTTGACATCTACAGCTACAAGCTTTCTCCCCTTTAGCTAGCCTTTTCTAATTCAAACCCATACAATCTTTCCAACCTGATCTATGATTATTTTTATTATTTTAAAATATAATTTGGTGAGGTAATATGTAAATTTATGATTGACATGTAACACTCCATTGTGTTATTTTTTGATTTGTAAAGATTGACACAATATCCTCATCATGAGGATTTCTAAATAAAATCATTAGAAAGTTTATTATTTGAGAGTCCTTATCTTTGAAAATGCCAAATTAGGTGATTGTCTTCAGCTGGTGCAATTGCAATCACTTTGTCCTGTAATACAATAATTGATGTTGGGTTTATAAAAACATGCACCAGGGTGTCATTGAAATAGCTTTCATCCATGTCAAACGATATGTTTGTTTCATTATCTATATCTGATTCAGATTTGTTGGAGGCATTATAATTATTTGCATTGTCCATTATAATATCAACTATAAGTGGTTTCCACTCAATCTTAATCTAGACATTGTGAGTAATGTACAATTTTCTTGTGCATAGTTCTTGTAATGCTTACAGCTTGAGTTGTGTTCGAACAAACCCTTGTTGGTATGCATTTTTGTATTCCAATTACCTTTTTAAAGTTATAGTAATTTCTATTTTTTCATATATATACCTGGGTAGTGCTTTTTTAATTCTATTAACATTTGATGGCACATTGATAATTGAACCTTTTAGACCAATCTGTGGTTTACTATAGCCCAGGTCTCTTATTTGTGCAAAATTATTCTTAATGTAATAAGCCTTTCTTCAAGATTTGATAGCATAAGCACAGTTTTTAATCATTTATTTTGTCTAAATATTAATAGGCATTGAAAATATAAGAATCATTCCATTTTTCAATTTTTGGTTATAATTTGTACATATTTTCTTTTTACAAATAGCTTTAATTTTTCCTATTAATAAGTGGCATGTGTCCTTTTTAGCTTGATTAAAAAAATTCATACTATGCTTAAAATGTAATTGTTTGTAAATAGCACAAACATGTATGGGAGTGTTACTAATTCTTGTGTTTAAAATTTATATTGCTTTTCTAATAGCATTCTTGGTAACTTTTTTTGTCTATAAGCCTTTTACATGCAATTTTTAATGTTCGAAGCAAAGTTTTTTTGGTTGGTGTTGGGCCTATAGAATCTGTAAAAGGTTGGATTTGTTTGTAGTTTGTTGTTTCATTATCAATGGTTCATTATATATGATTTGTATTTGTTTCAAAAAAAAATTGTTGTATATGGCATTTAACCAAGAACATTCATTATAGATTTTGATAATTTCTAGACTTTTTTTTTACCATAGATGTGTTGTTACTTTTAATACATATGGAATCCATTTTATGAATAAGTTTTTACCTTTTATTCCACCATTGTCATATGGAAAAGCTAGTATAACAATATATCCTTACCAATTTGTAATGGTTGATATATCCTTGATAACATTGTCTATCATATTTGTTTCTAAATAGGTATATGTTTCAATATCTATAGAGAGAAAGGCATTGAAAAAATATTGTGTTGTATATCAATGCAAAGATTGTATGTCAAAAGCATTTTTATTTAAATGACAAAAGGCATAGAATATGTTATCACCATAAAAAGATGTGTCCCTGAGCATTTTTATTAAACCATACAACTATAGATTTATATCATTTGCTTTCCAATAAAAATAAAGCGTGATGAAGGTTCTTGACAAAGCTATGTGTCTTGAGGAGCATTGATAATTGCTTAATTTATTGAAATACAATGGTTCATAATGTCCATACATAGGTTTTTAATCATGGAAAATAATAGAATACAAAGGTTAATGTAAACTTTTGTTAAATTATAAGTATTTTCTCTTATTCATCAAAGACCAAACACATGGAAACACTGAGCCATTTAGACAATCAATTTATGAAAAAATTATCTCCCCATAAACCATGTTCATCATTTGTCATGTATATAGTTGATGAAATTTTCATCTATGCAAAGTATATGGTAATGTCATATACACATTTTATTGTATATATCTCTTTTATATCTAATTCAAGTTACACGAATCTTAGTGCATTTTGATCATTTCTCTCCAATTTTTTTTGAAAATATTCTATAATTCCAACATGAAGTTCCATTAACGTGTATAAAAAATGTAATAAGACATGAAATGCATCAAACAAGTAGTCATTAACATTGTATTTGAATTGACAAGTTATAAACAAGTTTACTTTATCAAAAATAATATATATGCTATCGAAACCAATCAAGGCCATTATTCTATAGTCTTCAATAGAAATGAATTATTCATCACTATCTATTCAACATTTTTTCCTAATTTATATTCATGGACCTTATTTTATAATGTTCACCAAGTCGATTCAAAAGTTTTTTTAGACAGGGAATAGACCATGATAAACACTTACAACATGGTACAAGCCCTTTTTTCTTAGTAAAGTTTGCTATACTTCAAATGTAAAAATAAATAAATTAGCTATGAAAAAATATAGTTTTAAAGAATATATTAGACATAATTCCATATCTATTTTCCCTTGGATATAGGGAATTGACCATGATAAGAACTTACACCATGGTACAAGCCCTTTTTTCTTAGTAAAGTTTTCTAAACTTCAAATGTAAAAATAAACAAATTAGCTATGAACAAATATAGTTTCAAATAACATATTAGACATAAGTCCATATCTATTTTCTCTTGGATACAATGTCTCTATTTTATAATAAGGAAAATATTAGAATAAAATCAAAGGATAGATACTGGAACAACTTCGGTTCAAGGCAAAGGTCTACTTCTTAAAAAATTATCAATTTCTATAATGAATCTCTAAAAAATGGTTGGGAAGATGTAAACAATCCAAATGCACTTCAAAATGAAGAAGGTGAAATATAGTTACAAGAGAGGACCAACATCACTTCATGCAAGATAAAAAGAATAAACATGGAAAATATTAATACAATAGGTTGGGGTTACAACAATGGATACAAGACTTACAATTTACTGAAAAATTAATAGAGAAGGGAGTATGCAATTGGGAATAAATACAACGCTCTAATTCATTTACCCTACCACTACTATCACTATGGCATTAGAGCTAAGGTCAAGTATGGGGATATACCCTCAACACATTTTTTATGTGTATTTTCATCTTTAACTACTTTGGACTATAAATTGAATCTAATTGAGTAGAAACTAGACTTGTACAAGCAAAAATTTGAAAAAACATTAAAAGATTTGGACAAAGTCAAAGGTGTGATGAAATCATTGGCCAAAGATAAGGTTTAAAAATTGAGTAAGAAATATTAATTAGATAACAATCTCAAAAAAATTTGAGGAGATGCTAAACTATAACATTCACAAGTCTAACCAACTAATTGAACTGCATACCCTACATGACAAACTAAAAAATGAGTTGGAATGTGTTATCGGAGACAAAATCCAATGAATAGAGGACAAAGATGAAATAGAAAATGAACTAATAATTGCCCAAGAGAAAGTGAAATAGCTGAATGAACTTCATCCACACTTGGATAAGGCAAAAAATGAATTAAAATGTGTCAAATTTGAAGCCTCGAAAGAGATAATGACTATGAGTCAAGTGTATTTCTTTATTTGCATGGAACCATTAACCCAATTTAAATTTGAGGAGCATAATATGGGATATGTTACATCCTCATTTAAGTAAATTCATTTATGTTTCAAAATGAATTAAAAATAACAATATAACTATTGAAACTACAACTCTTTGGCATGTGGGCACTTTTATGCCATGACATATATTCTTAAGTGGATTACACAACATAGTTTTGATCATTCATCCAAAGTAATACATTGTCATTCTTAGAAGATGAAATTTAAGAAGTGTGCATTGATTAAGTTACTATTTTTATTATTCTAAAAATGTCAACACTATCCATTATGCCAAAAATGACAACTTTAGAAGACATACAAAACCATTAGATGTAACGTATACAACTAAGTGTGATGAGGAGATTCAACAACTATACTCATCTTATTACTAAGTTATACAATTAGAATGATAACATATATTTTACATTTATTTCTTTATTTCTATAATCTAAGAACTTAATGAAACGCATATTCATAAACTAGCTTTTGCATACCATACTTTCCCTCTTTATGTTTTATTATATTTCCCAAAAGAGGAGGTATCATTCCAGTCAAAATATTATTAGACAAAAAAATATATTTTATATTTTTGAGGTTCCCAAAATTTCAAGGAATACTACCATTAAGAGTGTTTTTTGAGAAATCCATATAAAACCACTCCCCAAAAACATCCACTATCAATACCAATGGATCATCTGCAATTACTTATTTACATATATTTTAGTTATGACAGACCATATATTTAGTAAATTTAATGCATGCTATGTGCACTTAAATTGAAATGGAAGAGACTAACTAGATTTCAAAAAACATGTCACTAATTTTTGAGTATTTAATTTCTACCATAAATAAAAGAGGCATATGCATTTGTATTGAATAGTTGGTAAAACTTTCAACTGGTTCACACTATTTTTTTCATAGTTGAAAAACATTGTTACAAACTAGTTAACCTCTTCCAATTCAAATAGTTCACTCAGAAATATGCAATAGACCAATAAATAATTGACCCCATCACTCCTAGTGATAACTATAACAGGCTTTCTAAGAAAAAAGAAACTATATGTTCAACTGTAAAAATGTATTAAATGCCCTCGCTTCATAATAAAATAGCATAGTTTTTCCTCTAAGAAAAAATGGTGGTGTCAAGAAAATACATAATTAACCAAAATTTATCACTTAAAACTCTAATAAAAATCTGTAATTGGAAAGCACTACAAGAATAGAATCCTATAAATTGAGATCATGCTCCTAAAGCCCTCAAACTCCTAATCCATAAAAATATTCTCAAAACCCTAAGTTTTATTTAGATTAAAAACACCATAGCTTAAAATTCATTCAACAATCAATCCAAACCCCATAAATTCACTATCAAGAAAAATATTCCTAAAATGCTCATATTTTACTGTAACCTAACAAAAATCTTTAAATATATTATTTGGAAAATTAGATTTTTCTCAAACACAACCATCAAAATGAACAAAGGTATTTTTGATCATCAAATGTCAGATTATCACATAGATTTATAAAAAAAATCTTATAATTTAGAAAAGAAAACCCAATGAAACAAAACCCAAGCACTAAAAAAAATTGTCTAACCATGACAAAATCCATACAAAGCTCTAGATTTCAAACCTAAAAGCCCAAATCAATCAAGCTCATATTAAAAAACCTTACCTCTAAACTCTTTGCATGCAATATGCAACCTATAAAATCCAACAAAATCTTCTCACACCCAACCCATTGGCTTCTCTCCAATGTTACTTACTTTAGCAAACACAACAAACCATAATAAGCTTCTATAGGCATCTAGATCATTAAAACCCACTGCCATGTTTTTGATCAACTAATACCACATTCAATGCAAAATATTTGAATGAATCAATCCTACCATGTGAACAAATATAACATGAATGACAAGGTAGTCCCACCTTATACAAACCCCTCATCTGGGTTATGTGCCATTAATGCTTGGTCTCGATCAAAGTAAAATAGTCCATAATATCTAAAAACCCTGCTAATCAACTTCAAATAAATATTAATTATTTTATTCACATCTTTAAAAAAATTGTTATTTGACTTTACTACAAAAGCCTTATATTTTCTCTTTACCTGTTAATCGATGAAATCTAATTGACCACTGCCAGCAATAATTCCAATTTAAACACAAATAATTTTTAAAATATTCCTTCATGACTAATAATAATAAATTAAATTCATAAAATTCTTTACCATAATTTTAATTATCATGAACACCATGCATAAAAAGTTTTATTGTGATATTATCCTTTATAATTAATGATAAATAACATATTTACGTGAGGAGACATTTTCATTGCCAAGCTTCCACCTTAGATTTGTTTCTGAATCTAAAGATTAAGTTTCAACCATCATTATTATGCCTACAATTAAATATGATCATAATCGCCTGTTATTTTTCTGTTTATTGAGGAAAGGATCCACACTTGTAGCTATCATGTGAAACAACCACTTATAGGACAGATCTCATCATCACCACATAAAAATAAAATTCAATGCGAGTTGTTATAATTTCAACAAAGATATTAAAATGTATGGTGGATTTGTGTCAGATTTATATCCAATTAATTAGAAGCATTGTTTGAAATTTGGAAGTAAAGCTTTTGGTTCATGACAGACTAGGGTTTAGAGGTTGAAATGGAGAGTGAAGGGCATGCTTATAAATTTGTTACCGTATTTGGCATGGGATACAGGTTTTTTGTTTTCAATTTGAGCTGATATTGATCGATTTCATTTGAGATGAAAGTGTTTCACTCATTTTCTTATCTTTGAAATGATTTTTTGCAATTTTGATTAACTTTAAAAATTGTGGATAAAGCATCAACATTTGGGCTTATGTTTTCTTAGCAAATTTATTTATTGAATAATATAAATCTTATCATATTTTGAAATACATAGTCTTTACTTTTGCTTTTTTATATACGATTTTATTTTTATTTTTTCTTCATATTTATTTGATGGATCTTAATAATTTCTCGATTATATCTAAATATTTTTATGGTTTTGTTTAATGTTTTGCAACTCTAAATGATCTATTAAGATATTTTTAAATTCATTTTACTCTATTTTATGTACAGTTGGTAGGGACATAAATTGGTGGATGTGGACCTACAGTTCAACTATTCTAATCTCCTCTGCCATGTCACTTCCACCTTAGTGCATTTTTTCAGTTTGCATTAAAATGTTGTAATTTTCATATAGTTTGTTGTTCCCAAAATCAACTACGCTCATTTTTGGAACAACCCCTATGAAGCTTGTCTGTTTCATATTGTTCACTTTAAGTTCGTCTTTCGAGACAAGTTTCTCTTGATCTCGAGTTTAGTAAACTGACATCCTTGAAAAGTTTGTGACCTTCCCTCATGATTTCTCAAAAAATACAAAACTTGTTGAGGTCTCAATGCGATCAAAACAAAAACAGAGCTTTTCAAGGAGTTAGTTTTTAAGTTTTTGTTTTCATGCAAGGTCGGCAAAAATTACTGCCATTACATAACTTTTTATTTTTCATGTAAAGGCGGTGATTTTCACCACCCTTACATCCCTCCATGCAGGAATGGCAAAAATCACTGCCCTTGCATTTTTTTGATGTGTCTCATGTAGGAGTGGTGATTTTTGTAGCCCGTGCATTTGTTTTTAAAAACTCACATGCAGAGGCGGCAATTTTTGCTGCCCCTGCATGATCTCAATTTTTGCGTGCGGCATTTATGGCCATACGCATCGAGTGGTTGGTGGTAGCTTTTAGCCCTTATAATCCCAATTTAAACCTCTTTTTTATCATTCCAAGTTGCCTGCTCCTCCTCCTTACAACAAGTTGACCGCACGAACAAGTGGGATTGTGATTTTTTCAGCTTCAAGCATAAGATCTCAATTTTATTAGGTTATTTTTATGTTCTTCCTTGTTTTATTTGTAGGTTTTCATTTTGTTCTCTCTTTTCTTTAAAGCTCTAGTTTTCCTCTTTCCTCCTATATAGGTTGTGTATTTCTTTTTTTTCTTCTCCCTCTCCTCCTCGTTAGGTGGCAAGACCAAAAAACCCAAAATATCAAAAATCTATTTAACTGGTGTAATGGTGGTGATTTTTTCCACCTCTACACAAACTGATTAAACTAGTGTAATAGTAGTGAAAATCACTACCATTGCACAATCCTTTACTATTTGTGTAAGGGCAGTGATTTTCATTGCCCTTACACAAGTTTCCCCCCCACATGCAAGGGCAGAAATTTTTGTCGCCCCTGCACGAAGTTCCCATGCAATGGACGAAAAAATTTCCACCTATGCACAAATACTTTCCCTCACATGCAAGGGTAGTAATTTTTGCCACCCCTACATGTATTTTCTCATATTTTCCTAACTCTGGAAAATTTTGAATTTTCATTTTTTTTAGCCCACTTCACTTTTACTTTTCAACTTGCTCGCGCCTTAGCCCTTTCAAGCACATTCCCATGGTCATGATCATCAATGTGAAATTTTTTCAGATTATCAATATTTCCCTTGATTGCATAATCATGATTCTTCTTGCAATTTCTCTCAAGGATCCTTCTTCATCAATGTCCTTTTGATAAAAGATCTTCCAGATGACTGAGGTTTCTCTGAAGAAGTCAAAGACAATGAAGTATAAGTATCAAGGTATTTTTTCAATTACCTCAGTTACTTCTAATGTCGATGACATTAGGGATACAGAGATTGGTCACATGAATATGGCTGAGTTCATGGAAAGAACCAAATCAAGCAATCCTAGCCATGAAATGAAGAAGATAATTGAGATTAATATTCATCTGGTATCCTCTTTTCCTGTAGTAGCTCACCACATAGAGTTCATTCTCTAGTGCGCTCAATTCTACAATAAGGATAGTAGGGTTGTGTGAGATGTTGGTGGTAATGTAGTGATTAGACTGAACCCTAAGTTCATCGACAAAGTGTTCATGTGTCCTCCTACTACTGAAGTATTGAATCTTGACTTCATTGAAGCACAAAAGGAATATGACAAAGATCCTGAAAGAGCAACGAAAGTGGTCAATAATAGATGGCTCAAGGCTCCCAGAGTGAACTTGTCAAGATGGCCACAGAACATTCCAAGGAGTGATTTTATAAAATAAGTTGGTGACCTGATCACTCTTTTTAGTAGGGTACAAGGTTTACCTTCTTCCTCTCAGTTTCATGAATAGATGTACCCCTTCATTAAGATAATTCTCCAAGGCAAATAAGTCATTTTTTAGAGAGAATAAATCAGCAATGCTCTACACGAGCAATTGATGAAGGTATCCACTACCTCCAAATTCTACATGATGTCATACCTGGTATATATTGTAGCATCGATGAGAACCTTCCTGGGTTTAACATCAAAAGGAGATAGGATAGTAACTCCAGTATATCAATAATACTCTCAGTTGACATTGAAAGGTTCCATCCATCATTTTAGGAGAGTAAATGATACTTTATTATTAGTATTTATGTGTCTCTTCGATCCCCAATTAGAATAGAAAAGAGTGTCAAATGAAGCCTGGATAGTTGTGAATGAATTTGGATGTATGTTCTTGCAATTTCCTTCTTTTTCTTACCTATGGGTTAGCTTTTTCCAAAGTCATCCTTATATGCTTCCCAAATTCCCTTCAGACAAATTGGTCTTGATGGATTTGTGCAGGCAAATTATTGTCGTACATAATAAGCAGATGGAACTCAAGAAACCCAGTTTTAGGTTTCCAATTGAAATTGGCCAATTCTCAATATTGACCACTGGAAAAGCAAGAGTTATGGAGACTGAAATACAACTCATAACTATGAAGCATTTCAAAAGGAGGCCAAATTTTGACTACAGAGGTGTAAAAGACATAATCAAGAGGAAGACCCAGTTTCATGAGCCTATGATCGAAGATGTTTGGGTTGACTTGAGGACTATAGAAGATGTCATAAAAATATATTACATTAGACTGTCTCTTGAGTAGATAAAATATCTGGGACTTGCTAACATACCTGAGAATCTAGCAGATGATGGAGATTTGATCAATAACAGATACCATGTTAAATAGGTCACCAACACCCCTCTTCCCCCAATCCAATGGTCTCGGAAGGAGTTAACTTCCTTAAGGAAAAGATTCAAACCAATTTTGGCAAACACCGATGATTGGTTAGCAAATAAGGGAATCACTTTCAAAGAGTTCATTACAGAATCAGAAGCCAAATTTTAAGAAGAAATAAGGAGAAGACCAAAAAATAGGATGAAGAATAAAAGTGATGTTCCTTCTCCTTCTATGCCACATAAGCCTAAGATTATCTTTGTGACAGAGAAGTCAAGAGTTATGGAAAAAGAGCTAGAAGTAGCAGATATGGAGGTTGAGAAGCAAAACACCAAAGAACTAACAATAGAGTAAATGGAGACTGATGATAGGCCTGTAGATCAATAAGAAAAGGAAACTCTGTCTTCGTGAGAGGGTGTGCAGCCAAAAATAGGAATTTATTCTTCCCCACCTAGCACACCTGTTGTAACTCCATCACCTATTTTTCCAATCAATGTTCCCTCTTCTGAAATAGCCTCTCCTTCTAAAATTATTTTTAATGACCCCCAAGATGCTTCTGGAGATATTCTTCATTCCTCAGGGTCAATCCCCAGTCTGTCAGATCCATCTTTTGATATTGAAGATACTTCTACCTTCGGTCATTTAATAGAAGATGCAGTTCTTACTGATACTCCACTCATTGTTTCCACCACTAGTGCAGGTGCAACTCCAATAGCATCAATAATGGAGATTGGTCCTAGTGTAAGTACTTCCGCACTCCCACCTTGGTTGTCGACTTATACACCTAAGAGGAAAAAAAAGGCCATCTCCTTGAATGACTTTGACTTTAGTAAAATGGTGCCAGTAAAAGTCAAGACTCCCAAGAAGCCAAAGATTCTTTTCAAGATGATTGGGGATAAGGGGCACAAATTTCTAAAAATAGCAAAACTTCCACAAGATGCAACTCTTGAAAATTTTGATATAAGTGACTACTCTATCTCTCGAGTTGTGTTAGGTAAAATAACTCATGAAAGTGCTAAGAGTGATTTGCAATCAGAGATGGACATTATGGTTCAAAAATTTGACAGAGAAAAAGAGATGAAGGATCATTATAAAAATAATGGTGGAACAATTGACTGCAGTGATAAGGAGAATCACTGTCACTCTAGAAGTAGTTACTCCAGAGGCTATCTCCATAGACGACCTCATGATTCAAAAAGTAGAAAAGACCTATCTCAAGGGAAAAGTAATTGAAGAGTACTTGGATAAGATGCATACACAAGGAATTTCCTTGCTCATAGAATTATCTGAGAAGATGGGTAAAATGAGGGAAATAAGAACAGAACTAGATGATCTTATCAATATCATTTCTTAGGATGTTGAAAGCATAGAAAAATATCTCGACAAGTGGATGGATATGAAGAAGCTAAAAATGAACACTCTAATATCAATCAACATCATTGCTGATAGAGATTCTTATACTGAGACTAAAGAGGCATTGATATATAGGAATTGAGTGCTTAAGGAATTGATCAGCGACCTTGAATCTTCAAGAGACCTCAGTGAACAAAGTGATATCAATTTGTTGCATAAGTTGGAGGAGTTTCCTTACAAACTTACCTCTCAAGACAACCAATTCATTTAAGCAAAAGAAATGATTCAATAATTTGAAGGTATGTTCCAAAAAGAATTCAAGGATAAAGCATTTTTAGTGGCCTCTATGGATAACATTCTGGATAATTAGTTAACTCTAGATAATCTAAAAACCAAGTTAACAAATCATGCAAAATTAGTTACAACGATGAAAGATGCTATAATAAGAGCTAGGGTAATTTTTAAGAACACCATTACTCCAGATAGTATCAAGATGCAAGCAGCTATCGCCATGTACGATGCTCATATAAAGAGGACTGTGGATAAAGATTGAAATTATTCTTCCTTGCTTCATTTTCCATATGCATTTTTGTATTCACTTTGGACATTTGCACATGTACTTTTGTCATGTGTAAATACATGTAAAAATATGGAAAGTCCAAAGTCAACGAAGACTCCCATCTTTGACTAGGTCAAAGTTTTTAAATCTTTTTTAAATCTTCAAAGATTTTCCTTATATATAGAGAGAGCCTCTTTTGTAATGAATCGATCTTTTTTAATTGAAAGCAAACACTCTGCTGAAATTGAGATGCTTTCTGAGACTTTGAGCTCAGATTGTAAATCATATTTTATTGAATAAATGAGAAAGTAGGTTACTTTTCAGACTTTGCATTGGAATAACTTGTGTTATTTAGGAAATTGTTCTTATGTCATTTTCCAAATAATATCTCATCTATTTGATTAAACAAGCAAAGTGTGCAGAAATTATCTAAAGATATTCTGAAGTTAATTATGAAGACTTTGTCCTACTATAATTACCTTTAGTTCATGTTTTTTTTCATATTTTACACAGAAAGGTATTAGAAAGGCTTTAAACTACTTTTATCCTTTGTGATCTTATGCTCTATTATAGTTTTTGGTGGAGACTTTGAGCTGCACTTCATTCTACTGTTACATACACTATAAATCAGTAAGGAAAGCAATGAAAGACTTTGTGCTTTCATGGGTTTTTCATAGATCCAGCTACTATCTAAGAAGTTTTTCTATTGTTTGTTGAACATCATTTCTGAAAGAAGAGAAATGCTTTCAGTCATTACCTAGGATCTCTCCTTTGCTTTGTGAACATCATCTTTGAAAAAAGAGAGATGGATGGTGTGATTTCACCCCTGAGTCTAATTTCAGTTTATATTAATATATAGTAGTTTATAGGGAACCTCCCCTTGATAAGAGGAGAGATTTATCCCACTATGTTGTGGTAAACCTACACATTTTGCTATATAAATCTCCTTATACTGTGTTTGATATACCCATTTTACCATTAGTTAGTTAATGACAAAATATTCACGCAATAGTTTTTAGTAACTCCACTGGGGATATAAATGCACACTTTGAAGCCTCAAGCTTCAAATTGAAGCATTTCCAGTCCTTTTTCATTTTACACTCTGGAAGATCCACCGTACACATGAAGCCAAAGAGCTCAAGGTATTTTCAATCCTGTATTTGAGTCAGTGCAATGAAATAATTGTGAGATTTTTCCTCCACCATCTCGCCTTCAGTGAACTAAGAGTTTTCCTCCTACCAACATCAGATCTTCCATACCAGGTGAAGCTTCTAGTTTTAGTGCTAGTAGGGTTTTGTCTATACTTACCCCATCAAGATTTTTTATCCCTCCATATAATCGACATATCATGGCAGTCTAAGGCCCTTGGGGCAACACTTTTAGCCCTCTCAATCTGACCCCACATTTACATGAACTACCCCATAGTTCAAGAAATAATTTTCCCAAATTCTATGGTGATGGGAAAGTTCATCTTGATGAACATATTACTACTTTCTGCATAGCATGTGGTGTGATAGGCGTGGAATACGAAGATATAGTGGTGAGACTGTTTATAGAAACTTTCCAAGGCACTGCTGTGGATTAGTTTTATCACCTTCAAGCTCAAACTATAACTGACTAGAACACTCTCAAGGCCAAGTTTGAGGCTAGGTTCAAACCCACTAAAGATGCACATGCCTTGTTGGTCCAGCTTACGCAAATGAAGAAGGAACCTCATGAGCCTATAAGAGACTTCATTGCTAAATTTAATAAGCTAAGGAATACAATTCCTATAATTGCTCATCCAACACCAGAGAACCTCAAGTGCTTTTTCAACTCTCAACTTCCTGAAGTAAGTTTTTTGTTGAGGTGGAGTGGCCCTATAGATCTGTCTACAACCCAAAATTTGGATATTGAGGTTGAAGATGATCTTATCTTGGTAGGTAAGATTAGAAAAGATTCTCATAAAAAAAGATTCCTTATCTGTTGAAAGTTCTTCCACGAGCACCATAGATCTTATGGTGCAAAAGTTAGAAAATGAATTGCTAGCCCTGAAAAGACAAATGGTCCAAGGTATGTCTACTCTTCCTCCTTATCAAAATATGCCTAAGAGGACATTTTCTAACCATTAATACCAAGGAAATGCTACTAAAAATCAACATCAATCCAATCATCTTCCTCCCACATAGGGGAAGCTTGCCATTGAAGCAGCCCTAGCTAATTCAGCAATTGGTTACCTTGAAACTGAACATGATTTCTCTCTCCATCCTGAGTTGTACCAAGAAGATGTTAATCTCTTTGCAGAAGGAGAATAAGAATTAGCTGGAAACTCCAACATTGGTTTCTTGAATTACCAAGATGAAGCTAAAAGTAAGGGAGAAGTGTTTGATGGGTCATACGTTATTTTTACCAGGTCCCAGAATTAGTTAACCTAACAAGATGATAAAAAAAAGTAAGAGAAGAACCTCAAATAGTAGTCTCAATTGCAAAATGGGGGACTTCACTGAATTTCTAATCAAAAGACCCAATGACCAATAAAAAAGTAAGTACCTCAAACCATCATGTACCTTCTACTTTTATTTCTCAGACTAGTACTATACCCAATAAAGATTAGGATGATGGACTTCCTTCCTCTATTTCTAGTTCATTTCAATTATTTGATATAATTGATCACACTAAAAAGACCAAGATTCAAATGACCAAAGTTAAGTACTTACAAGCCAACCCTGAATAGTTTGATAGGTTGGCTGAATACCTAAAAAACAAAACTGTCCCTACAAGACAAGATTCCTCAAAGAACAAATCCACCTAGAATAATCTTGTCACTACTCCTCCTATTGCCCCTAAGAAAATAGAACTTTTTTATGTTTCCCTATTGATAAATGGTCATAATCTGAGCAACTGCATAATAGATTCTAAAGTTTTAGACAATGTCATGCGTACCAAGGTGGCAGATTCTCTCAACCTCACTCTGACTAAAACTTTTGGGAGGTGCTTATCCATGGAAAATAAGCAAGTACCACTCTTGGTTCAAATCAAAGATGCCCAATTTTCATTTGTGGCTTTTCCAGATAAAAGGATCAAAATGATAGTCTTGGTGGCCGATGTTCCAGCTTCTTATGGCATTCTGCTCAGATGAAATTTTTGCAAGGATGTAGGTGGAGAGTTGAATATGGATCTGTCTGAAGCAAGGATACATGTCAAAGGTGTCATGAGAAAATTGCTTTCTAAAAAAGAGTCAAAATATATTATCACCCAAACATTAGATCTCGAATCTCAAATTTTATTTGAATCATCGGGAATGGGTAATTATTTTCTAACTATCGAAGATGTTTTTAGCTCATCAAACGAAAGTTCTTTAAGTGACAATTCAAAAAAATTAGATAGAAAATCAGAAGAATTATTAGAGAAAAGTCAAGACAACAAAGAATCTTTCCTCACTAACGAAGAGAAATCTTTAAAAAAATCAAATTCTAATGTTGTTTGGATTCTATAATTTGATGGTAGTTATTCTTCTACTGATTCTAGAGCTGAAATTGTTTTGATATCCTCTCAAGGAGAAATTTTTCCTTATTCATATAAGTTGCAGTTTAACAATACCAATAACACCACCGAGTATGAGTCTTTGTTGCTTAGATTGTAAGCTATTCACGCTAAAGGTATTAAGATTTTTCATGTCTGGGGAGATGCAGAATTGGTGGTTTGTCAGGTAAGAATCTGTACCAAACTAAAAATGAAAGACTATGACATCATCACAATCTCATATGGGATTATTTTGAAAGTTTTGTTTCTTTCAATATTTCTACTGTGTCGAGAGAATTCAATGATCGTGCAGATTCATTGGTTGTCTATACAACCCTCATGGTTCCCTACAAAGACATCAAAAAAGATAAGTACACTATTGAGCTAGTCTTTCAACCAAGTGTGCCTGATAATGCCAAACATTGGTAGGTGTTTAATGGTGACAATCAAATCATTGCTTTTTTGGAAAATATGGACAACTTTGAGGAGATTTATTTTAAAGGAAGTGAATCCCCACCATGGGAATCAGTTTCTAAAATAGATTCAAAAATTGGTGAAGAGTTCCTTCAACTCAAGGGGAATAAAATTTCAAAAGGTTTGGTTTTTCTCAAAAAGTTATTTGATAAACATGATAGGTATGTTTGGTAATGACAAACAGATTTGAGTTCCCCCAAGGAGTTTGATCAAATAAATTTGAGTACGAAAGAAAATTCCAAAATGGTTAACATTGAGAATTGTTACATTTCTGATGAAAAACTCAAATTCCACTCTCCTCTTTGCCATTATATTGATGTTTTGACGTATTCTTATGATGATTTGAAATCTCTCAAGCCTGAAGAAGTTTGACATGAAATTCCTCTTAAAGTTGGGTCATTGCCGCACAAATAAAAACAAAGGCAATACAACCCCAAAGTATCAGGTACTATCCTTTCTGAGGTCCATAAAATGCTTAATGCAAAAATTATTTTTCCAATCCATCATTCCACCTAGATTTCTAACATACTTCCTATGAGAAAAAGAATGGAGAAATTTGTATCTGTGTTGATTTCAGAAACCTAAATCAATCTTCTTTAAAAGATAACTACCCCCTGCCCATCATGGATCAAGTGTTGCAAATAGTGACTGATTTAGAAATTTTATCAATGATAGATGGTTTTTTAGGGTATAATCAAGTAGAAGTCGATGAAGTAGATCAACATAAAATTTCTTTCACTACACCTTGGGGCACTTTTGCATATTGCAGAATGCCTTTTGGTTTGATCAATGCCGGTGTGACCTTCCAAAGAGCAATGCATCTTGCCTTCAGAGATGAAATGAGAAAGTTTATTGTAGTATATCTTGATGACTTGACCATTTTTTCAAAACATCATCTTGATCATGTGCATCACTTACAACAAGTGTTGAAACGATGTCGACATAATGGTATTTCTCTTAATCCCAAGAAGTCAATTTTTGGGGTTACAAAAGGTAAATTTCTCGATCATATTGTATCTCGAGAAGGCATAAAAATTGACTCAAAAAGAGTCAAATCTATCCAAAATCTTACTCTTCTTGCTAGTAAGATCGCAGTTCATTCTTTCTTTGGAAAGGTGAATTTTCTACGAAGATTCATTCCAAAATTTGCAGAGAAGACTCGCCACATTGTTGACATGATGAAAGGTAAAGCCACTTTCTGATGGAATGCAAAAATCAAGTCAACATTTGAAGGTATCAAGAAAGCAATCACCCATTTACCAATCTTGATTTACCCATATTATACCAAAGACTTCATAATATACAGCTATGCTTCTGAACATACGCTTTCAGCCATTTTGGTTCAATAAAACAAAGAAGGTGTGGAATATCCCATATCATTTATGAGTTTTCCTCTCAAATCTTATGAATTAAATTATTAAAATATCGAGAAGCATGATTTTACCATGGTTAAGGTGGTAAAGCATTTTAGATTCTATATCCTGAATTCATATACTATTGTTCTGGTGCCTAATACAACAATGAAGTCCATTCTAACTCAATAAGAGTTTAGTACTAAAAGGGGCAATTAAATTGCTAAAATTTAAGAGTTTGATCTTGATATCAAACCAACCAATCTTGTGCGAGGAAAAATTCTTTTCTAATTTATTGTTAATAATATACCAAAGGAAACAGGACATGAAAAAATAGAAGTCGAAAACATGCCTACAGTTCTCTTCGTCACTACTACTAATGAGTGGTATTCCAATATCACTCATTTTCTCACCTATGGTGAGTGTCCCACCCATTTGTCCTACAAATAAAAAAGGAATGTTAAGTTAAAGGTTGTTAACTATGTCTTGTGGGACAATGGTTTGTATAAGAGAAGCCTTGATGGGGTATTTCTTCATTGCGTCGATAAGGTGCAACAAGGTAAACTTTTGTAGTTATTCCATAATTTGTCTTGTGGAGGAAATTTTTTTACACTAGTGACATCTCATAAGATTCTATGAACAAGATATTATTAGCCTACATTGTTTCAAGATGCGTACAAATGGGTACATAGGTGTGTGTTGTGTCAACAATTCGTCAAGAAACCTAAATTGGTCGTGTCACCTTTCAAGCCAGTGGTGATTGAAGAACCTTTTCAACAATGGGGTATTGATTTCATTGGTGCCATGAACCCATATTTGAGTGATGGACATGACTATATTCTCACCGTGACTGAATATTTTACCAAGTGGGTGGAAGCCATTCCAACTAAGCATGCTAATTCAGAAGTGGTATGTAATTTTCTTAAAGAAAATACAATATCCCAATTTAGGGTCCCAACTAAGATTGTAACAGATAATGCTACTTGTTTCACTTTTCAAGAGGTTACTAAGTTTTGTTACAATTATGGGATTATTCTTTCCCACTCTTCTGACTATTATTCATAAAAAAATGGTCAAGCAAAATCAAGAAACAAAAATCTGGTTACTATTATCAAAAAATTGGTAGATGATAATCAGAAGACTTGGCATAAAGCATTATTCGATGCTTTATGGGAAGATAGGATTACACCCAAGAGGGCAATATTCATGTCACTATTTCAAATTTTGTATGGTTTGAATGCAGAGATATCAATCACCTTGAAACTACCAGCATTGAGGTTGGCAAATCCAATTGAAGATTCAACTTTTGAAAATTCTACTGATAAAAGGATCATGTGCCTAATCGAACTAGATGAGCAATGAACCATGGTAGTGGACCAGATTACTGCACATCAAAATTAGGTGAAGAAACTCTTCGACAAGAGAGCAAGGATTCATGATTTTTAGATTGGAGATCAAGTCTTGTTATGGGACAAGAGGAGAGAACCAAAAGGAATGCATGGAAAATTTGATTCTTTGTGGAGAGGTCCATTTAGCATTCATCAGGTCTGTGGTGAAAATAGCTTCTTGATAGAATATCAAGATGGAATACCATTCCCATTGCCTCATAGTGGAAAACATCTGAAACACTTCAATCCTTGAAGTATTAGATGAGTTCACTTGTACATTTGTATAGTTTTCTTATATTTATTTATTTCTATTGGTTTTTCCTGTCTTTTTATTTTTAGATTGACTCCATAGCCCAATGGCCTAGATGAAGGCACTTAGAGACTAGATTTTGCTCCCATCGATCATTTCAAAGATGAACAATGGGATTTCCCCAACAGGAGCTAGTTATTGTTCCTAAAATCAACTACGCTCATTTTTGGAACAACCCCTATGAAACTTATATGTTTCATGTTTTTCACTCTAAGTTCATCTTTTGAGACAAGTTTCTCTTGATCTCAAGTTTAGTAAACTAACATCCTTGAAAAGTTCATGACCTTCCCTCATTAAGATTTCTCAAAAAATGTAAAATTTGTTGAGCTCTCAATGCAATCAGAACTAAAATAGAGCTTTTCAAGGAGTTAGTTTTTAAGTTTTTGTTTTCATGCAAGGTCAACAAAAATTGTTGCTATTGCATATCTTTTTTTTTTGTGTAAAGGCAGTGATTTTTTCCACCCTTACATCCCTCCATGCAAGTGAAATGAAAATCATTGCCCTTGCATTTTTTTATGCGTCTCATGCAAGAGCGGTGATTTTCACCACTCATGCATTTTTTTAAACCTCACATGCAGAGGCAGCAATTTTTGCCACCCCTACATGATCTCGATTTTCACACGTGGCATTTATGGCCATGAACACTAAGTGGTTGGCATTGAATTTTAGCCCTTATAATGCTAATTTCAACCTCTTTTTGATCATTCCAAGTTGCTTGCTCCTCCCCCCTACAACAAGTTGACCACGCAAACAAGTAGGATTGTGATTTTTTTGGCTTCAAGCGTAAGATCTGAATTTTATCAAGTTAGTTTTGTGTTCTTCTTTGTTTTATTTTTATTTTTTTCATTTTGTTCTCTCTCTTTTCTTTAAAGCTCTAGTTTTCCTCTTTCCTCCTATATAGGTTGTGTATCTCTTTTATTTTCTTCTCCCTCTCCTCCTCGTTAGGCAGAAAGACCAAAAAACCTAAAATATCCAAAATCTATTTAACTAGTGTAATGGCGGTGATTTTCACTGCCTTTACACAAACTGATTGAACCAGTGTAATAGCAATGAAAATCACTGCCATTACACAATCCTTTGTTATTTATGCAAGGGCAGTGATTTTTGCTGCCCTTACACAAGTTTCCCCCCCGCATGCAAGGTTGGTAATTTTTGTTGCCCCTGCACAAAGTTTTCATGTAATGGCAGCAAAAATTTCCACCTATGCACAAAGACTTTCCCTCACATGCAAGGGTGGCAATTTTTGTTGCCCCTACATGTGTTTCCTCAAATTTTCGTAACTCTGGGAAAATTCAAATTTTCATTTTTTTGAGCCCACTTCTCTTTGACTTTCTAACCTACTCGTGCCTTAGCCCTTTCAAGCACATTTCCATGGTCATGATCATCAACATGCAATTTTCCCAAATTGTCAATATTTCCCTTGATTGCACGATCATGATTCTTATTACAGTTTCTCTCAAGGATCCTTCTTCATCAACATATTTTTGACAAAAGTTCTTTTAGATGACTAAGGTTTCTCTAAATAAGTCAAAGAAAATGAACTACAAGTATCAAGGTGTTTTTCCAATCACCTCGATTACTTCTAATGTTGATGACATTAGGGATACAGAGATCAGGCATGTGGATATGGCTAAGTTCATGGAAAGAACCAAATCAATAAATCTCAGTCATGAAATGAAGAAGATAATTGAGAGTAATATTCATCTGGTATCTTCTTTTCCTATAGTGGCTCACCACACAGAGTTTATTTTCCAGTGCACTCAATTCTATAATAAGGATACTAGGGCTGTGTTAGATGCTGGTGGTAATGTAGTGATTAGACTGGACCCTGAGTTCATCGACAAAGTGTTCATGTTTCCTCCTGATATTAAAGTATTGAAGCTTGACTTCATTAAAGTAAAAAAGGAATATGACAAAGATCCTGAAAGAGCGAAGAAAGTGATCAATAATAGATGGCTCAAGACTCCCAAAGTGAACTTGTCAAGATGGCCACAGAACTTTCTAAGGAGTGATTTTATAGAAGAAGTTGGTGACCTAATCACTCTTCTTAGCAGGGTACGAGGTTTACCTTCTTCCTCTCAATTTCATGAATGGATGTACCCCTTCATTAAGATAATTTGCCAAGGTAAAAAAGTCATTTTTTGGGGAGAATAAATCAACAATGCTCTACATGAGCAATTGATGAAGGTATCCACTACCTCAAAATTATACATGATGTCATACCTGGTATATATTATAGCATTGATGATAACCTTCCTGGGTTTAACATCAGAAGGAGATAGGAGAGTAACTTCAGTATATCAATATTACTCTCAGTTGACATTGAAGGGTTCCATCCATCATTTTAGGAGAGTAAATGATCCTTCCCTTGTTAGATGCCCAACCAAAGAACTCTATCACCACCTTTGTTGGGAATTATGGAAGCACACAATTGATTACCAAGCAACTTAATATGTGGAATTAACCAAAATACACAAGTAACTAGAATTCAAAAATAACACAGAATATGAGAGACAATACACAACTTGTATTAATACTTATATAGAAAAGAATACAATAAAGAAGATGCCACTTCTTTTTCACCACCTCTTAGAGGCTTCCCACACCTCAAGTGAACAATAATTCTCTCCTTAAAGCTCTCTCTCTTATGGTCCCAACACACAACTCAAGCACAGAGTTGGTGTTCACCTCCAACCAATCAGTATCCACTACTGCCAGTACTCCAGTGCTCCACTCACTCCACAAGTGCTCCACGCACTCCAAGTACACAAACATACTTCAAGTAGATCTCCCCTGAACTGTAACAACCTGCAACCCAATCTGATCTTACTTATGGAAGGAACTGCCTTGCCTTCCTCTTTGCTCTCCTTGTGAGTACACACTATACTCCAAGTAGATCATGCCTGATACTGCTTCCTGTTGTGTTACTATCCTTCCTAATCTTACACACCTACAAATCAATCTATTTTTGCACACCTACAAACCTGGATCATGCACACACATACACCTATAGATCAATGATCTTACTTACCATGTAGATCTCCAAAAATAGCCATGCACACCTGCTAACCAGGATCTTACACACTTAAAGAATCATGCTGATTCTCCAAAACCAGCACCCACACTTGGCACTATTGTGGAACTAGGAAGAACACCCTTGCTCACCTCACACACAGAAGGAGCTAACTTTGCTCAACTCAAACTAGAACACTTTACAATACAATCCATGAGTCTATTATATAGATCTCATCCAAACAATAATTATACATCTAATTACAATAATTAGATCTGCAGCTTCTAGTCTAAAATTGGCTCTTGACATGCAAACACTTAGTTCATTAACTAACTGCCCATAACACTCACAGTTCAAACCGCACAGGTGACCAATGTCGGTCCCTGTCTGCCTGGAGGTGACTGATGCCGGCTGATATCTGACCGATGTCAGTTTCTCTTCTATCTAATTCTACCGACATCGGTTGACCTGACCGATGCTGGTGTCTGTGACACTCAGTAAACTCTCTACAACCTCCTCCTCTATTTACATTAGTGAAGATTTTAGCTCCACAACCTAACAATCTCCCACTTGGAGATAAATAGATGTATTGTACCTGTACCTGTACCCTGTCTAATCTATTTCCTGGCTTATATCCCTCTTCAAGATCAATCCTGAAGACCACTCACCACACAACTTGTAGTGCATCTCCTATCATCTAAGTAACCTGCCACATCCAAACCTACAAACCCATGTAGTGAAGTCCTAACCCTGCATAGCATGAATCCTTACTGGTAGTCCCTCTCAAATACCTGAGAACCCACTTCCTCGAATTGGCTCCTAACTCTCTGACAACTCCCACTACTTGGGAAAACTCAGGTCTATACCAAACCTCATGTGATTTCAGACACTAAACTGTCCAGCCCTTGGTGTGCTCTGGTTCTGCATCCTGTGTAATGAACCTCACCAACACCTGATTCACATCAGCTCCCACTGGAGACAAAATCACCTTGTGATCTTCCATTCTCCCATGCCAAAGAATTTCACTGCTCCAAATTCCTCATGACATGCCACTAAACTAATCTTACCCTTAGCTCAGTAAAAACCCTGTATGTACAAACCTGCTAGCTAGCATACCATCCACATACAGTAACAAGATGATGTAGCTATCATCATCCACCTAGTAAGACAAACACAGTAGTTACCCTGACATTGACTAAAGCCATGCTTTGTCATCCACCTGTCAAACCTGTACCACTATCCTGCAGCTTCCTCAAGACATATGACCTGGTCTTCTGTCTCACGTGTCTTTTTCTCTATTCTTCAACTAAAGTATCCATCCGTCTTGTAGTGCTTTCTCCCAACTGGCAACCCTACTAAATCTCCTGTTTGGTTCTGCATCATATTCCTACCACGCTCCCACTGTTTCCTAGATCCTTCCTGCTCTGCAGTCAGCAACTAGTATAAAGAAGAGGAACAACGAATTTGAGGCTTACTTACCACTTCAGTCCTCCATATGGGCATTTGAGACTCCTTGATAGCTTGTTGTCTGCCCAAAATCTATTACAGTGACCGACCTCAGTCACTACATAGTCTGCATCTGATCGACATCAATTTCCATGCGCCTATCCTAACTACCAACTCTATCAACATCAGTGTCCCTATTACCAATGTCAGTCCTCCTAACTGACGTCAGTCTTACCTATTGCCAATGTCAGTCCTCCTGACTGACGTTGGTCTTACCCTACCTGACATCACCGGCTTTGGTTTGCACATGACTGACATCGGCACCTGTCTGTTCGACGCCAGTTCCCCCTGACCTAGGTCGGTAACTATGTTCCCCTGTGAGTGATGACTTTTTACCCGTGAGCTCCTTTGAATCAAAACCCATGTCCAAACTGCCCTGCTCAGAAGTATCTAGCCCCATCTACTGGTCTCTGTCCGTCATCTCCTACAAGAACACCAAGGCTTTCTAGTTCTTAAGTCTATCAAACACATCTATCTTCCGTTTAAGAACATGCATCTCCTTCTTGCTCATGTGACCAAGCCTAAAAAGCCACATCTCTGCAATAAAATAAGAATCAGTAATATAAATAAGTAGATAAAGAGTACATGTTTTCTTACCACCAGCTAATTCAAGTGCATCCACTGTGAGAGTTCTTGTGCATCTCTCATCACCCAAATTTTTTGAAGAAATTAGCCACATCTTCAAACCTGAGACCTACATGACCTTCTTCAACACCCATGTGTTGGCCACCTGCAATTTCAGCTTCACTTCCCCTTTGCCAACAATCTGACAAGGCTCACCAACCCCTCTACTTGGGGCTGCATGGAAAGAGGCAACAGAATCTATTAACTAAGATTCAACTTTATCCAGAGCATCCTGTGCAACAACACTTGCAACATTTGCTTCTTCATGCTGATCTGCTACAAACCAACAATTTTCTTTTACTTGTTATTTCTTTCCATAGGACCATAATTGATCATCTGTGCTTTTCAATTCCTCCATTCTTAGCTTACTTTCTTCTGCCATTGCTCTACTCTCACTCAATTAGAAACCCCTGAGAGTGACTTGTAACCAAACACAAAACCGCTCCCTGCAACCTTAGCTCTGATACCACTTGTTAGATGCCCAACCAAAGAACTCTATCACCACCTTTGTTGAGAATTATAGAAGCACACAATTGATCACCAAGCAACTTAATATGTGGAATTAACCAGAATATACAAGTAACTAGAATTCAAAAATAACACAAAATATGAGAGACAATACACAACTTATATTAATACTCATACAGAAAAGAATACAATAAAGAAGATGCCACTTCTTCTTCACCACCTCTCAGAGGCTTCACACACCTCAAGTGAATAGTAATTCTCTCCTAAAAGCTCTCTATCTTACGGTCCCAACACACAACTCAAGCACAGAGTTGGTGTTCACCTCTAACTAGTCAGTATCCACTACTGACAGTACTCCAGTGCTCCACGCACTCTACAAGTGCTCCATGCACTCCAAGTACACAAACATACTTCAAGTAAATCTCCCCTAAACTGTAACAACTTGCAACCCAATCTGATCTTACTTATGGAAGGAACTGCCTTGCCTTCCTCTTTGCTCTCCTTATGAGTACACACTGTACTCCAAGTAGATCCTGCCTAATACTGCTCCCTATTGTGTTGCTGTCCTCCCTGATCTTGCACACCTATAAATCAATCTAGTTCTGCACACCTGCAAACTTGGATCATGCACACACATACACTTGCAAATCAATGATCTTACTTACCATGTAGATCTCCAAAATTAGCCATGCACACCTGCTGACCAAGATCCTACACACTTGAAGAATCTTGTTGATTCTCCAAAACCAACACCCACACTTGGCACTGCTATGGAACTAGGAGGAACACCCTTGCTCACCTCACACACAGAAGGAGCTAACTTTTCTCAACTCAAACTAGAACACTTTACAATACAATCCATGATTCTATTATATAGATCTCATCCAAACAATAATTAGACATCTAATTACAATAATTAGATCTATAGCTTTTAGTCTAAAATTGGCTCTTGACATGCAAACACTTGGTTCATTAACTAACTGCCTGTAACACTCACAGTTCAAACCGCACAGGTGACTGACGTCGGTCCTTGTCTACCTGGAGGTGACTGACGCCAGCCGATATCTGACCGACGTCGGTTGCTCTTTTGTCTAATCCTACCGATGTTGGTTGGCCTGACTGACATCAGTGTCTATGACACTCAACAAACTCTCTGCAACCTCCTCCTCTATTTGTATTAGTAAAGCTTTTAGCTCCATAACCTAATAATCTCCCACTTGGAGATAAATAGCTACACTGTACCTGTACCTATACCCCATCTAATCTATTTCTTGGCTTGTATCCCTCTTCAAGATCAATCTTGAAGACCACCCACCACACAACCTGTGGTGCATCTCCTATCATCCAAGTAACCTGCCACATCCAAACTTACAAACCCATGTAGTGAAGTCCTGACCCTGCATAGCATGAATCCCTACTGCTGGTCCCTCTCAAATACCTAAGAACCCACTTCCCCGAATTGGCTCCTAACTCTCTGACAGCTCCTACTACTTGGGAATACTCAGGTCTATACCAGACCTCATGTGATTTTAGACACTGAACTATCTAGCCCTTGGTGTGCTCTGATTCTGCATCCTACGTAATGAACCTCGCCAACACCTAATTCACATCAGCTTCCACTGGAGACAAAATCACCCTGTGATCTTCCATGTCTCCCATGCCAAAGAATTTTGCTGCTCTAAATTCCTCATGACATGCCACTGAACTAATCTTACCCTTAACTCAACAGAAACCCTGTATATACAAACCTGCTAGCTAGCATACCATCCACATACAGTAACAAGATGATGTAGCTATCATCATCCACATAATAAGACAAACACAGTAGTTACCCTGACATTGACTAAAGCCATGCTTTGTCATCCACCTGTCAAACCTGTACCACTGTCTTGCAGCTTCCTTAAGACCATATGACCTGGTCTTCCATCTCACGTGTCTGTTCTCTCTATTCTTCAACTAAGGTATCCATTCATCTTATAGTTTTTTCTCCCAGCTGACAATCCTACCAAATCTCCCATTTGGTTCTGCATCATATTCCTGCCATGCTCCCACTGTTTCATGGATCCTTCTTGTTCTACAGTCATCAACTAGTATAAAGAAGAGAAACAATGAATTTGAGGTTTACTTACCACTTCAGTCCTTCATATGGGCATTTGAGACTCCTTGACAACTTGATGTCTGCCCAAAATTTGTTACAGTGACTGACCTTAGTCATTACACAGTTTGCATCTGACTGACGTCAGTTTCCATGTGCCTGTCTTGACTACCAACTCTGCCGATGTCAGTGTCCCTATTGCCGATGTTGGTCTTCCTAACCGATGTCGGTCTTACCTATTGCCAACGTCAGTCCTCCTGACCAATGTCGGTCTTACCCTGCCCGACATCATCAGTTTTAGTCTGCACATGATCGACATCGACACCTATCTGTTCGACACTGGTTTCCCTTACCGATGCCAATACCTGTGTTCCCTTGTGAGTGATGACTTTTTACCTGTGAGCTCCTTTGAATCAAAACCCATGTCTAAACTACCCTACTCAGAAGTATCTAGCCCCATCCACTGGTCTCTGTCCATCATCTCCTCCAAGAACACCAAGGCTTTCCAGTTCTTAAGTCTATCAAACACATCTGTCTTTCGCTTAAGAACATGCATCTCCTTCTTGCTCATGTGACCAAGCCTACAAAGCCACGTCTCTGCAATAGAAGAAGAATCAATAATATAGACAAGTAGATAAAGAGTACCTCTTTTCTTACCACCAGCTAATTCAAGTGCATCCACTGTGAGAGTTCTTGTGCATCTCTCATCACCCAACTTTTCTGAAGAAATTAGCCACATCTTCAAACTTGGGACCTCCATGACCTTCTTCAACACCCATGTGTTGGCCACCTGTAATTTTAGCTTCACTTCTCCTTTACCAACAATCTAAAAAGGCTCACCAACCCCTCTACTTGGGGCTGCATGGAAAGAGGCAACAGAATCTATTAACTAAGATTCAACTTTATCTAGAGCATCTTGTGCAATAACACCTGCAACATCTACTTCTTCATGTTGATCTGCTACAAACCAACAATTTTTTTTACCTACTCTTTCTTTTCATAGGACCGTAATTGATCATCTGTGCTTTTCAATTCCTCCATTCTTAGCTTACTTTCTTCTACCATTGCTCTACTCCCACTCAATCAGAAACCCCTGAGAGTGACCTGTAACCAAACACAAAACCGCTCCCTGCATCCTTAGCTCTAATATCACTTGTTAGATGCCCAACCAAAGAACTCTATCACCGCCTTTGTTGGGAATTATGGAAGCACACAATTGATTACCAAGAAACTTAATATGTGGAATTAACTAGAATACACAAGTAACTAGAATTCAAAAATAATACAGAATATGAGAGACAATACACAACTTGTATAAATACTCATATAGAAAAGAATACAATAAAGAAGATGCCACTTCTTCTTCACCACCTCTCAGAGGCTTCCCACACCTCAAGTGAACAGTAATTCTCTCCTCAAAGCTCTCTCTCTTATGGTTCCAACACACAACTCAAGCACAGAGTTGGTGTTCACCTCCAACCAGTCAGTATCCACTACTGCCAGTACTCCAATGCTCCACACACTCCACAAGTGCTCCACTCACTCCAAGTACATAAACACAGTTCAAGTAGATCTCCCCTGAACTGTAACAACTTGCAACCCAATCTGATCTTACTTATGGAAGGAATTGCCTTGCCTTCCTCTTTGCTCTCCTTGTGAGTACACACTGTACTCCAAGTAGATCCTGCCTGATACTGCTCCCTGTTGTGTTGTTGTCCTCCCTGATCTTGCACACCTGTAAATCAATCTAGTTCTACACACCTGTAAACCTAGATCATGCACACACATACACCTGCAGATCAATGATCTTACTTACCATGTAGATCTCCAAAAGTAGCCATGCACACCTGCTGACCAAGATCCTACACACTTAAAGAATCCTACTGATTCTCTAAAACTAGCACCCACACTTGGCACTGCTATGGAACTAAGAGGAACACCCTTTCTCACCTCACACATAGAAGGAGCTAACTTTGCTCAACTCAAACTAGAACACTTTACAATATAATCTTTGAGTTTATTATATAGATCTCATCTAAACAATAATTAGACATCTAATTACAATAATTAGATCTGCAGCTTCTTGTCTAAATTTGGCTCTTGACATGCAAACACTTGGTTCATTAACTAACTGCCCATAACATTCGTAGTTTAAACCACACAAGTGACCATCATCGGTCCCTGTCTGCCTGGAGGTGACCGACGCCGATCGATATCTGACCGACGTCGATTGCTCTTCTATCTAATCCTATCAATGTCAGTTGGCCTGACCGACACCGGTGTCTGTGACACTCAGCAAACTCTCTACAACCTCCTCCTCTATTTGCATTAGTGAAGCTTTTAGATCCACAACCTAACAAACCTTTCTGGGTTTAACATCAGAAGGAGATAGGAGAGTAACTTCAGTATATCAATATTACTCTCAGTTGACATTAAAGGTTCCATCCATCATTTTAGGAGAGTAAATGATGCTTTCTTTATAGTATTTTTGTGTCTCTTTAATCCCTAATTAGAATAGAAAAGAGTGTCATACGAAGTTTAGATAGTTGTGAATGACTTTGGATGTATGTTCTTATAATTTCCTTCATTTTCTTACCTACAGGTTGGCTTTTTCCAAGGTCATCCTTATATGCTTCCCAGATTCCCTTCAAACAAATTGGTCTTGATGGAGCTATGCAGGCAAATTATTATCGTACACAATAAGCACATGGAACTCAAGAAACCCAGTTTCAGGTTCCTGATTGAAATTAGATAGTTCTTAGTATTGACCACTAGAAAAGCAAGAGTTATGGAGACTGAAATGCAACTCATAACTATGAAGCATTTCAAAAGGAGGCCAAATTTTGACTATAAAGGTGTAAAGACATAATCAGGAGGAAGACTCAGTTTCATGAGCCTATGATTGAAGATGTTTCGGTTGACTTGAGGACTGCAGAAGATGTCAAAAGATGGATTACAATAGATTGTCTCTTGAGCAAATAAAATATCTGGGACTCACTGACATCCCTAAGAATCTAGCGGATGATGGATATTTGATCAATAATAGATACCATGCTAAATAGGTCACCAATGCCCCTCTTCCCCTAATCCAATGGTCTCAGAAAGAGTTAACTTCCTTAAGGAAAAGATTCAAACCAATATTGGCAAACACTAATGATTGGATAGAAAATAAGGGAATCACTTTGAAAGAGTTCATTACAGGATCAGAAGCCAAATTTCAAGAGCAAACAAGGAGAAGATTAGAAAATAGGATGAAGAATAAAATTGATGTTTCTTCTCCTTCTAGGCCACATAAGCCTAAGATTATCTTTGTGACAAAGAAGTCAAGATTTATGGAAAAAGAGCTAGAAGTAACAAATATGAAGGATGAGAATCAAACCATTGAAGAACCAATAATAAAGAAAATGGAGACTGATGATAGGCCTATAGATCAATAGGAAAAGGAAACTCTATCTCTATGAGAGGGTGTGTAGCCAAAAATAGGAATTTCTTCTTCCCCACCTAGCATATCTGTTGTAACTCCACCTATTTTTCCAATCAATGTTCCCTCTTCTAGAACAGCCTCTCCTTCTAAAATTATTTTTAATGACCCCCAAGGCACTTCTGGTGATATTCTTCATTCCTCAGGGCCAATTCCAAGTCTGTCATCTCCATCTTTTGATATCAGAGATAGTTTTACTTTCGATCATTCAATAGAAGATGTAGTTCTTACCGATACTCTGCCTATTATTTCCACCACCGATGTAGGTGCAACTCTAGTAGCATCAACAATGGAGATTGGTCCTCGTGTAAGTACTTCTGCACTCCCACCTTGGTTGTTGACTTATACACTTGAGAGAAAAAACTAAGCCATCTCCCGAGATAACTTTGACTTCAATAAAATGGTGCCAGTAAAAGTCAAGACTCCCAAGAAGCTAAAGATTCTTTCCAAGATGATTGGGGATAAGGGGCACAAATTTTTGGAAATAGCAAAACCTCCATAAGATGAAACTCTTAAAATTTTTGATATAAGTGACTACTCTATCTCTCGAGTTGAATTAGGTAAAATAACTCATGAAAGTGCTAAGAGTTATTTGCAATCAGCCATGGACATTATGGTTCAAAAATTTGATAGGGAAAAAGAGATGAAGGATCATTATAAAATAATGGTGGAATAATTGATTGCAGTGATAAGGAGAATCACTGTCACTCTAGAAGTAGTTACTCTAGAGGCTATCTCCATAGATGACCCCATGATTCAGAAAGCAGAAAGGACCTATCTCAAGGGAAAAGTACTTGAAGAGTACTTGGATAAGATGCATACACAAGGAATTTCCTTGCTCATAGAATTTTCTAAGAAGATGGGTAAAATGAGAGAAATAAGAACAAAATTGGATTATCTTATCAATATCATTTCTCAAGATGTTGAAAGTATAGAAAAATATCTCAACAAGTGGATGGATATGAAGAAGCTAAAAATGAACACTCTAATATCAATTGATGTCATTACTGATAGATACTCTTATACTAAGACTAAAGAGGCATTGATATATAGGAGTCGAGTGCTTAAGGTATTGATCAATGACCTTGAATCTTTAAGAGACCTCAGTGAACAAAGTGATATCAGTTTGTTTCATAAGTTGGTGGAGCTTCTTTGCAAACTTACCTCTCAAGACAACTAATTCATTTCAGTAGAAGAAATGATTCAAGAATTTGAAGGTATTTTCCAAAAAGAATTCAAGGATAAAGAATTCTCAGTGGCCTCTATGGATAACATTCTGGACAATTAGTTAACTCTAGATAATCTAAAAACTAGGTTAAGAAATCATGCAAAATCAGTTACAGTGGTGAAAGATGCCATAGTAAGAGCTAGGGTAATTTTCAAAAACACCGTTACTCAAGATAGTATCAGGATGCAAGCAACTATCACCATGTACAATGCTCATATAAAGAAGACTAGAGATAAATATTAAAACTATTCTTCATTGCTTCATTTTCCATATGCACTTTTGTAATCACTTTGGACATTTGCACATGTACTTTTGTCATGTGTAAATACATGTAGAAATATGGAAAGTCCAAAGTCAACAAAGACTCCCATCTTTGACTAGGTCAAAGTTTTTAAATATTTTTTAAATCCTCAAGGCTTCTCCCTATATATAGAGAGAGCCTCTTTTGTAATGAATTAATCTTTTGTAATTGAAAGTAAACACTCTGCCAAAATTGAGATGCTTCCTCAGAATTTGAGCTCAGATTGTAAATCATATTTTATTGAATAAATGAGAATGCAAGTTACTTTTCAGACTTTGCATTGGAATAACTTGTGTTATTTAGGAAATTGTTCTTATGTCCTTTTCCAAATAATATCTCATCTATTTGATTAAACAAGCAAAGTGTGCAGAAATTATCTAAAGATGTTCTAAAGTTAATTATGAAGACTTTGTGCTACTATAATTACCTTTAGTTCATGTTTTTTTCATATTTTAGAGAGAAAGGTATTAGAAAGGCTTTGAACTGCTTTTATCCTTTGTGATCTTATGCTCTATTGTAGTTTTTAGTGGAGACTTTGAGCTACACTTCATTCTACTATTACATACGCTATAAATTAGTAAATAAAGCAATGAAAGACTTTGTGCTTTTGTGGGCTTCTCGTGGATCCAGTTACTATCCAGGAATTTTTTTTGTTTTTTGTTGAACATCATTTTTGAAAGAAGAGAAATGATTTTAGTCATTACCCAGGATCTCTCCTTCACTTTGTGAACATCATCTCTGAAAAAAGAGAGATGGATGGTGTGATTTCACCCCTGAGTCTACTTTCAGTTTATATCAATATATAATAGTTTATAGGGAACCTCCCCTTGATGAGAGGAGAGATTTATCCCACTATGATATGGTAAACCTACACATTCTACTGTATAAATCTCCTTATAGTGTGGTCAATATATCCATTTTGTCGTTAGTTAATTGATGACAAAATATTCACCCAACACAGTTGTTCACATGTCTCTAGCTGCATCCATATAACTCATTTAATACTTATCTCTCTCTTCAGTTGCTTTAAGAGACTTCTATGCTATGCTTTATATTACTCTAATGTCTTTTATATAAGTCATTTTTTTGAATGCTCTATTTTGATGTATGAGAAAAAAAGACAGCAGCGAAGCTCTACTAGTTTGTATAAGATATATGCAAACAAATGATATTGTATACATTGATAGTGTTGCTCACATCTACTGGGAAAAGAGATTTAAAATCTATAATACTTTTGGAAAAATGATTAATATAAATTAATTATTTTGTGTGTTTTGTTGTCTATGTGTATTTGTTTTTTGGCATATTCCCCCAATTTTACCTGTGTGTTTGATTCCAATAATCTACCATAAGAGCAACATGTGAGCTATTAGTTTCTAACAATTTGGTATCAGATCAGAGAAGAGATCCTAAAGAGAAGATATCAAACCTTTTTCAAAATGGGTTTTCTTTCAAAGCAAGAAGCATATATCAATAAGAGACATAAGTTGTTCATACCATTTCAGTGAACGTTGATCATAAAACTCAAAGGTAAGGCAAAAAATTTAAAGGGATAAACTCTCAGCGGAAAGCAAATAGGGTATTAGTGTGGAGAGGCCATGGAATAAGTGATTTTTAGTATTTCTCAATCCCAAATACCAATTTTTAATGAAAAAACTTATGATTTTTGGAGCATAAAAATGAAAACTCGATTTTACTCACAAGATGTGTGGGATTTGGTGGAAAATGTGTTCCCTGAGCTAAAAAATCAACAGGGATATCAAACATTATCACAATTATAGAATGATTTATTAAATAAAAACAAGAAGGATGTCAAAGCATTATTTTTCTATTAGTGTAGTGCTTTTTTCCATTGGGTTTTGCCAACACAGTTGTATGCCCTTTCTATGTTATTTAAGCTTTTTTAGGTTAGTTATAAAGGGTCCATAGGCTAATTATATTTAAATTTAATTAGTTAATTAATAAAATTAGTGGCTTCCTCATGTTTCCCTAATTTTCTCTATATGTACCCCACTTTTCCTTTTTTTGGAAGGTTAATGAAGAATCAAGAATTCAATCGCATCAATTTGGATTTCATAATTTATTGCAAATATCATGTGTTTCAGGACATCTCATGCTACTGCACATGATTCAACTTGATTACACAAAAAATGTTCAGAGATCTTAGCAAATACTTTCACTGTACTAGAGCTACCCTAACAGCCTCATGTATTAGACTCCTTGGTAAGATCCTCTTGCATTCACCTTTGTTGGCTTTTCGTTTGGGTTGGCCACCATTTTTGACCTTGGAGACATTTTTTCAAATCTACTTCAAAACTCTATCAAAAGGCCTTTGAATAAAAATCTTCAAGCATATATTTTGTGATTTTTTTGAGATCTAAAATGGGTTGTTCTTAGTTTTTTGAGAAACTTCATAGATTTGTTTAAAAATCAATTTTCTTCAACTGGTATGGTGCCCATACAGACCAAGTAATCACCCCTGCAAACATTGATTTACACTCCGTAGACTCAATCAAGTTCTCCAAGGTTGATTACTTGAAGTAATTGGGTTTCTCTAATGTGATTACTTGCTCGTAGACCATATCAGGTTTCTCCAGGTCAACAACTTGTAGTAATCAGGTTTCTTCAGTGTAACAACTTGCTACTAGACTAATTCAAGATTTTGGGGTAGTCTTACTTCTCCAAGAACCCGATCAACACTAGGTAAACCCATTCAGGGTTGCCAAGGTTGATTACTTATTACTTATTTACTTTATAAGTAAAGAATGTCGATAAACCTGATTTGCACTGGGGAAGACCCATTCAGGTTTATGGAGGTTGATTACTTATTAATCATTACTTGATTTATAAGTAATAAGTAAAGCAGGGTGAAGAACTTAATTTGCACTGGGGAAGACCAATCTGGGTTTTCCAAGAGTGATTACTTATTACTCATTACTTGCTTTATAAGTAATAAGTAATGCAGGTTTAAGAACCTGATTTGCACTGGCTAGACCAATCTAGGTTTTCTAGGTAGTCTTACTTGTCAGAGAGTTTTAAGTAGATCAGTTGTAAAAATCTGAAGTAAATCACCTTCAAGAACCTGGATTACACTACGGGCTTTCCAGGTATAACAACTTGTGAATTAAAACTTGTAAGTCTTATAACTTTCAATCCGTAGCTTTTTTTACGGTGCCATTTTTTTTAAAGAGCTTATTTTTTTGAGATCTACACATTGGTCACATTATTTTAGGATTTTTATAACATCTATTTTTCACTTGGTGTAATAGCTTAAGACTCTCTTTAGACCAATGTATATCTTTCCTCTTAAATGCATTCTCGATTGAGCCCGACATCCCTCTCATACTTTCTCACACTGATTACTTATAGACGCATTCTTAGTTGTGTCTGACATCTAAGACTGAGTGTGTGTGCATTGTAAACTTCAAGGGGGGTATACTTGATAGTTCAAGGGGCACTTGTACTTTATGCTTTATATTCTTTTCTTTCATTTCAATTCTATAAATTTTCTCTCATTTTAATCTACACTAATAAATCTAAACATCGAACCACTCACACCATTTAACTATCTAGATTGGAAGTCTAAAATACAACTCACTTTGAAAGGTAAAGGACTCTATCAGATTACTATGGGTGAGAAAACTAAGCCATCTATAGATATAGAAAAATCTAAGTGGTATAATAGATGTGATGAGGCCTATGAGTTTCTATGCCTATCAATGTCTCTTGACCTCCTGTTTAATGTTGAATTTTCAAAAACTTCAAATAAAGTTTGGAAAATCTTAGACAAGATTTATGGGGTGTAGGACATCATGAGGGGTCATGAGCAAGAGAATGAGCTCATCACATTGATCCCAAGTGACTATGACACTCTATAAGACTTTTTTTATAAAGTTCAAATCACTGAGACTATAATTGAAGCAACGTGGCATTGAGAAAATAGATGACCAATTGATTTTATTCATGCTTGTAAATTTGGGTCATGACTATTCAATTTTCATCTCTACATTTCATGCTACCAAATGTACACTTATATCCACTTGAAAAATTCCATCACTCGATGAGTTTATTGCCAATCAGACTCAAAAGCAAGATAAGTTGGTTCAAATGGGTGTACTAAAGTCTTCAAAATTACATGCCTTGATTGTCAATCAGGATAAAAAGAAGCCTTCTAACAGTGGAAAATAGGAGAAAAAATAGTCTAAACCTGATCATGGGCACAAGAAGAATTATAAATTAGATTCCAAGCTAAAGGCATCATCAAATGAGTTTCCTCAAGTGAGAAACCTAAGAAGGAGAAATTCAAATGCAACTTTTGTAAGAAACTTGGGCATGATGAATCTCAGTGCATGAAAAAGAAGATTGACAACTTGACTAAGATGCTTGAGAAGAATAACATCAGTGTTCCTGAATCTTCATCTCAGAACACATCATCACAAGATACTGACAATGGTGGAGAGTATGTCAATAATAGGTTTGAGTAGTTTTGCACATTTGAGTGGATTTAGATACAACACATAGTTCCATACATTCCTCATTATAATGGTGTGGCCAAATGCAAGAACCATACCTTGAAGGAAATGACAAACTACATGCTTCAGTCAAAGTCTCTTTCTCCTCAGTATTGGGTCAAAGTAATCAAATGTGCATGTTACATTCAAAACTAAGTTCCACACAAAGCCTTGAAGGGAATCACTCCTTTTGAATCTTGGGATGGTCACAAGCCCATAGTAGATCACTTTTGAGTGTTTGAATCACCTGTAATGGCCTATGTTCCCAAGAAGAAATGCAAGGCAATGGATCCTCAGAGTCAATCTTGCATCTTTATGGGGTATGCAGAGGGTGTTAAGGGATATAGGCTTCTCCATCCTAAAAATCATGAGTTATTCATTAAAAGGAATGTCAAGTTTCATGAAGGCCCACTTGAACATAATTTTCACACTCCAAACTCTTCAAAAGTCTCACTAGACATTGATTCCACTTCAGATAGTGACAAATCCATGTCAAGATCCTCTTGATGATGAGGATGACTCTTTTTATTCAAGTTCAAGTGATGAGAGCAATGATGAGGATTATCCTCCTCCATCTCACACTCACACTACAGATGATGAGGACTCACCTCTTGATTCTCTAATCTCATATAATTATAGTCCTATTTGGGTTAAACATACACTTTAAAGTGTTGGAGGATGGATTGGAAGTCCATCGGATACAAGGAAAATATGATCATAGGTTTAGGGGACATCACATGCCTACTTGGCCATTGTCTTAGATCCACAAACCTTTCATGAGGCATCTAGAATTATAGAATGAGATTCTACTATGTAGGAAGAGTATAGTTCCCTAATCAAGAACAAAGCATGGGAATTGGTCCCTCTTCCAAAAAGAAGAAAATTGGTCTAGTATAAATGGGTTTATCAGATCATGTATGGTGTAGATGGGTAAGTTGATAAGTACAAAGCTCATCTATTTTTAAATGGGTTTTTTCAGGTGCCTAGCATAGACTACAGTGAGATATTTTCTCTTGTAGCCAAGATGACATCTATAAGACTCACTCTAGCCATCACAAGTGCACATTGGTGGGATGTTCACCAAATACACATAAAGAGTGCTTTTCAACATGGTGATCTGAAGGAAGATATATGGAGCAACCACAAGGCTTTATGGAAGATACCTCCTTAGTATGCAGACTCAACAAATCTATCTACAGACTCAAATAGGCCTCTCAAGCATGTATGCCAAGATTTACTCCTTTCTCCTCACAGTTAGGTTCACCAGATGCCACTTAGATCTAAATGTCTACATCTTGTGGTAAGATGATTCTCTATTGATCCTAGTTATCTATGTGGATGACTTATTGATTACAGGGGCTCATGATCATCCATCTCAGCAGTGAAAATTGCACTTTTAGATAAATTTTGAATGATAGACATGGGATTACTGCACTACTTTCTTAGGATTAAAATCATTCAATCAAATTATAGGATAACTTTATCACAATCTAAGTATTCTCTTGATTTGTGTGTGAGGCTTAGCATGGTTGATTATAAGTCACCTCCTACTCCCTTCTTGTCTGGTGTGAAGCTTGAGGTTGATTGTCCTACACCACTTGTTGATGCAACTTCGTATCAACAACTCATGGGCAGTCTTATCTATCTCAAATAAACTAGATCTGACATATCCTATGTAGTTGGTTTGGTCTCCCAGTTTATGCAAGAGCCAAATGAGTTGCACTAAAAAGCAACAAAGTGGATTCTTCACTAAATTTAGGGTTTGCACAAATATGAGATACACTATGGAGTAAGAACAGAGGTTAATTTGATTGGATAAATAGATTCAAATTGGGTTGAAGATATTCAGATTCAAAAGTCCACTTTAGGCTATAGTTTCTCACTTGGTTTAGGTCCAATAAGTTGGTCAAGGAAGAAGCATCATGCAATTTCTTTATCATCTACAGAGGTATAATATAGAGGGGATGTCAATGCCACCACTAAAGCAATATGGCTTCAGGGGATTCTCACTGAGATTGGTGTCCAGTTTATTAAGCCAAAAATTATCTACTTTGACAACCAAAGCACTATCTATATTTGTAAGAATCTGGTTCTCCATCAAAGGACCAAGCACATAGATATTCACATGCATTTCATTAGGGAGCTTATCAACAGCAAGTCATTGATATTTGGTACTATTCAAAATCAGACCAGATTGTAGATATTCTAACCAAGCCTTTCATAGAGAGTAAATTTGTTCATTTATGAGCTCTCATTGGGGTTAAGGATGTTCCACCTTCTTCTTCCTCCTATGGAGGTTCATCATTATGTACTTGGGTACCTAATCAATCTTTCAATGTTGGGACCCAATTCTCATCTCACCTAAGCTACGCTTAAGGGGGTGTTAATGTAGTGTTTTTCCCATTGGGTTTTGCCTACACAACCATATAGCCTTTATATGTTATTTAAGCTTATTTAGGTTAGTTATAAAAGGTCCATAGGCTAATTATATTTAATTTTAATTAGTTAATTAAGAAAATTAGTGGCTTCCTTATACTGCTCTAATTTTCCCTATATGTACCCCAATTTTCCTTTTTTAAAAAAGGTTAATGAAGAATCAAGAATTTAACCACATCATTTTGGATTTCATATCTTATTTCAAATATCATGTGTTTTAAGGACATCTCACATTGTTGCATAGGATTCAACTTGATTACACGACAACTGTTTAGAGATATTGGCAAACACTTTCATTTTCATCCAGCAAGTCATGGAGGAGTCAATATTTCCAAGGGTTGGAACTACCACAAGGTCCAAGCAAGCATGATAAAGTCTGAAAATAGCATATCAAGTTATAAGTAAAGCAAAAATTTCTAAATTACAAATACTTAGAATATATTTTGGTAATATTTATATGAAAGAATTGAAGAATATAGATTCATTTTTTACACATGCAATGGGCATTATGAATCAATTTAGAACTCATGATGAGAGTATAGAAGAATATAAGGTTATATAGAATATACTTAGAAGCTTTGCCTACAAAATTTGATTCAGTTGTAGTGGCTATTGAATAATCCAAATATTTATCTTAGATATCAGTTGATGAATTGATGGGGTCATTATTGTCTCTAAACTGTTTAGGGGCATCTTCGCTAGAAAATGCATTCAAAACTCAACTTATAGTCAATATAATAAGAGGAATATCAAATTACAATAGAGTCATAGGTCATTTTTCACTAAGAGGAGGTAGAGAATCTCATTAATTTGAAAGAAGACCAACATCAAGCCTACATACATCTTTCACATCATCAAGAGGAAGATCCAACAACTATTTTCATAGCCATCATCAAGGAAAAAGGTATGATAAATCAAACATCCAATGTCATTATTGTAAAATGTTTGGGAATCTTGCATCTGAATGTAGAAAAAAACAATATGATATGAATAAACAAAAGGCAAATTTTACAACTAAAAACTAGCCCAACACTAATGAACAAAACTCAATGTTGATAACATGTAATGTTACACAAGAGAGCTCAATGGAAGTATGGTTTTTGGATAGTGGGTGTAGTAATCATATGAGTGGAAGCAAGTGTTTTCTTAAAATAATAGATGATTTGATAAAATCAGAAGTAAAATTAGGAAATGATCACAAAGTATCAGTCATGGGGAAAGGATCAATTAACATAAGAATAGAACAAGGTGAAAAGAAGCATATCCTTGATGTATACTATGTTCTTGGTTTATAACACAATCTCCTAAGTATTGGTCAATTGGTACAAAAAGGATATACAATATACTTTGAGAATGGTGAATGTGTGATTTTGGATAAGAAACCAAGCAATAGGCTAATTGCAAAAGTTAAAATGACAAGGAATAGAACGTTTCTCCTTAAGATCCAAAGTGAAATCTATTTACAACCTCAAGGATTATTAAAAATTACTAAAGTAATATTCAAAATATCATTAAAAGATAAATCTTGGTTATGGAACTTAATATTTGGGCATCTAAATTTTAGAGGTTTGTAGCTGTTGTATAGAAAAAGAATGGTATATGGATTACCACCAATAAAACCACTTAAAATAAAATGTGAAATTTGCATACTTGCAAAGCAACATAAACTAAATTTTTTACTTTAGAAATCTTATAGGGTAATACATCCAATTGAAATAGTCCATTCAGACCTTTGTAGACCAATGCAAATACCATCCATAAGTGGAAATCTAAATTTCTTGACATTTATTGATGATTTCAGCCACAAAACTTGGGTCTATTTTTTAAAATACAAATCAGATATGTTTGACATTTTTAAGGAGTTCAAGGCAAAATTTGAAAAGGAAAGTGGATGTTATATCAAAATTTTGAGAAATGATAGAGGTGGTGAATACATATCAAATTATTTTCTAAATTTTTGCAAGGCAAATAGAATAAGAAAATAATTCACAACAAGATATACACCTCAACAAAATAGAATATCAGAAAGAAAGAATAGGATAATTATGGAAATGACGTGAAGCATGATAAAATTTAATCATCTACCAAATCAATATTGGGCTAAAGTGGTTTCATGTGCGGTATACATTTTAAATAGGTGTCCAACAAAAGCATTGATAAATAAGATACCATAAAAAGTTTTGAGTAAGAAGAAACACTATATCTCACATTTGAGAGTCTTTGGATGTGTATCATACTCTTTGATACCTCAAGAGTTGAGAAAGAAGTTGGATGATAAAGCTAAAAAGTGTATTTTTATGGGATATAGTGAAAAATCCAAGGAATACAAGTTATATAATCCAATTACAAAAAAGGTAATAATTAGTCATGATGTAGAATTTGTTGAAGAATAAGCATGGGATGGAATCTTTGACAAAATAAATATTATTGCAGTAGGCATGCCACATGAAAATGAGATGATTAAAGATGATACACAAGAAAATGTTCCTCAAGCTCCATAAGCAAATGTTCCTACAACACCTTCTAAGGCACCAAGCACTCCAAATCCATCTACTCCCGCTAGTAATAACAACAGTGGATCATCTAATCCAACACTTGCATCATTGAGATCACAATCAATAAACACTTAAAATAAGACCCATACTAAAGGAAATTTATGATGAGTCACAAGAAGTTGAAAATATGGATATATGTTCAGATTTTGCATTCCTAACACAAGCTGATCCAATTTACTTTGAGGATGTAATTAAATATGACAATTGGATTACAACCATGGATGAATAAATTTAGTCAATTGAAAAGAATCAAACTTGGGAACTTGTAGAGATTCCTAAAGGAAAGGACGTGATTAGAGTAAAATGGGTTTACAAAACAAAGTTTAATGTAAATGGGAAAGTTGGGAAACATAAAATAAGACTAGTAGCTTAAGGATTCACATAACATCTAGGCATATATTACAATGAAACATTTGCACCAGTAGTAAGACTTGACACTGTAAGAATGATCTTATCTATTGTAGCCCAAAATAGTTAGAAGGCTTTTCAAATGGATGTCAAATTATCATTCTTGAATGGAATTTTGGAAGAAAAAATTTATATAAAACAACCACTCGGTTATGAAATACAAGGAGAAGAGCACAAGGTCTACAAGTTGAAAAAGGGCTTATATGGATTGAAGTAAGCTCTTAGAGATTGGTATAGTAGAATAGATTCATATTTTGTGAATAATGGATTTAGCACATATAGCAATGAACTGACTTTGTATATCAAATTTAATGATGAAGGATAAATCTTGATAGTATGTTTGTATGTGGATGACTTAATTTTTATTGGAAATTTGTCAATTGAATCATTTAAGACAACAATGAAAATTGAATTTGAGATGACTGATTTGGGACTCATGAGATATTTTCTTAGTATAGAAGTAAATCAATCTAAGTAGGGAATTTTAATACATCAATTAAAGTATGCTAATGATTTGTTGAAAAGGTTCAAGAAGTTGAATGTTAATCCAGCTCCTACACCAGTTGCAATGGGTTTAAAACTTAGCAAGGATGACAAAATTTCTAGTGTTGATGCAACTTTATTCAAGAGATTAGTTGGTAGCCTCATGTATCTAACCACCACAAGACTGGACATTATGTATGGAGTTAGTATTATTTCAATATTTATGGATAATCCAAAACAATATCATTGGAAAGCTATAAAAATAATACTAAGATATATAACTAGAACAAATAGTTTTGGGATCACATATCCATCATCAAATGATTTTAAGTTGATTGGTTACAAGATTAGTGATTGGGGAGGTAGCATGGATGATAGAAAAATGCTTCAAATTATGTTTTTCATCTTGGATTAGGTGTTATCTCTTAGGCATCAAAGAAGAAACTAATTGTGACACTTTCATCAACCAAAATAGAATATGTTGCATCCATATTAGCAACTTTTTAGGCAGTGTGGATATGAAGACTACTTTTAGATTTGAGGCATACTCAAAAAGAAGCTACAAAGATATTTTTTGATAATAATTCAGCCATTGCATTTTCCCAAAATCATGTGTTTCATAAACGAAGTAAGCATATAGATACTAGATATCACTTCATTTGTGAATTGGTGAACAATGGCAATATATGTCCTAAGTTTTGTAGATCTAAAGAGAAACTAGTAGAAATTTTTACAAAGCTACTTGCAAAGAATGTGTTTGAGCATCTCCAATAGAGCATGGGCATAAATAATATACATGGCAGTGAAGATTAAGGGGGAGTGTTGGCGGATGTGGACCTATAACTCAGTTGTTCTAATCTCCCCTACCATGTCACTTCCACCTCATCTCATTTTACCAATTTACATTAAAAAGTTTTAATTTTTATATGACTATTCAAATGTCTCCAGTTGCATCCATCTAATTCATTTAGTACTCTTTCTCTCTCTCTTTCTCTCTCTTTCTTGCTACTTTGAGAGACTTCTATGCTACGCTTTCTATTAGTTTGTTTTCTTTTATTATTCATTTCTCTGAATGCTCTATTTTTATGTATGAGAAAAAAAGATAGCAACAAAGCTTTGCTAGTTTGTAGAATATATATGCAGGAAATTGATATTTTATATTCTGTTATTACTTCTCACATCTGTTGGCAAAGAAAATTTAAAATCTATAATACTTTTGGTAAAAGGATTAATACAAATCAATTATTTTGTGTGTGTTTTGTTGTCTGTGTGTATTTGCTTTTTGGCATATTTCCCCTGTTTTTCCTATGTTTTAACTCCAATAATTTGGCATAAGAGTATCCTATGAGCTATTATTTTTTAACAAAATTTACCCCATAGGAATAGGATTAATCACCATTAGATGTTTATATTTATTGATTCTAACAGATGTCGAGTAGTTGACACTTTGGTTATTTATATTTATCTAAAAAATGCAACCAAAATAGATGATTTTAATAGTGTTGTACATGCCCTCATTTATAAAAGATTCACATACCCCTTCATGAAATATTAAAATCCCTGGAAAAAACTTCATGCCATATAAATTATTTTACACCTCACAGACTAAACCTAGATAGTGAAAAACATTGCTTAAATAGAGAGTGTGCAATGATTGCCTGAGGTTAATTATTATTATTTTCTGTCACACAAGCATTTATTTTATACCAAAGGATGAGCCATGAATTTGAATTCTCCTATGCTTTTGAAATCTCCCATCTCAACTAGTAGTGAGATAGAGAAACATGATTCCAGGGGTTTACTGTAGCCATCACTTATAAATCATTTTTTACTTGTATATATTATTTTTTCTAAATGAAAAGGGCCCAAAGACACATTTTTAATATGAAAAGGCATCGAGAATGTCATTTATGTCATGCAAAATGATGGTATTTTAAACACACACACACATGTTAGATGAAGCAATTAAACATTATATGATTCACATTTATGAATTTCAAATTTACAATCTTGCATTCAACTTTACAAATCTAATTGTAGTTTCAAGCTAAAGTTATAGACATAACAAATTAATTGTAATTCCAAGACCTGGATGATGAGTTGAGATTTATTAACATTTCCACATGTGGCCAAATTGATAAAGCTCTCCTCTTATAGAGGAAACTAACGAACCTTGAAATAAAAAATAGAGGATGCCAAACATATGATTCAGGAGACCTTACAAAGAACTAAGAGCATAAGGTAGAAGGTGAAGGACACAATCTCTATAAAAAAGGTGAAACTAAGGAAATATTGGAACAAAAAATAGAGGATTCCAAGGTTAAAAATAAAATTGATGCATATAAATGGGAATATGGAAGGGGTAGCAGCTATTAATTTTGAAGAAAAACAAAACATAAGGGGTAATAACACAACACATAGTATGAAATGCATAACACACATAGAGATGGCTAAAGAAGAATATTTAAACAGATAATAATAAGAACCTCACATTGATTTAGCCCTAAGTGTTCAAATTTATTCAGTGATTCTATCATTGGTGGAACTGTTATATGTTCTCTAGATTTGTTAACATGAGCCTCTCTCATTTATGTTGGATGCTACATTCAATTTTTATTTCAGTCTTTAAGTTTTAAGGTTTCCCAAATAAATATAACTATCATCATATTTTTCAGGGTAGCAAACACCAAAGAAACTAAAAATATTGGTGGAGCTATGATAAACTACTTGAAATGAAAAATTACATAATTTTATAAAATTTCCATTTTCAAGATATAAATCTTATAAATTATTCATTTCAAGGAGCGAAATTCTTGTTCAAGCACAATTTTTCTAATGAACCCATACCAAATAATGAAGAATTGCATAATTTTATAAAATTTCCATTGTCAAGTTATAAATCTTATAAATTATTCATTTCAAGGAGTAGAATGCTTGTTCAAGCACAATTTTTCTAATGAACCCATACCAAATCTCTTAATTGATCACTGAAAAATATAATCAGGTGATCCCCATTTACATCAAATAGTTGCTACCATATGTTCACCCATGTGCTACCCATTATCAGCCTAAATCAACTTGACCTCTTTCTTCCAAGTGTCAATTCACTTTTGATAACATCTAAGTGCCAAAATTTTAATCATGTGTTGGTTCCCTATATCAGTACTTCATTTCAAATTTTAAATTTTTTATTACATATTAATAAATATAATATTATTCTAATATAATCTAATGTTATATTATTATGTACTAATATAATATACATTCTGTTGATTTAAATTTTTAAGGGATTACTAGTGTAAATCCTAAATTGTGAAAGGGATAGGTACAAAGGGTAAATACAGATAAATATTTCAAATAGTTTATTTAATTGACTCACCCTAAATAATAAGTGTAATGAGAAAATCCACTTATATGGCGTAAAATGTGCATCATTAAATGATGATAACGTTAAAATAGGTCAGGGTAATAGCTTGGAGCTCTTTCGTTCTAATTTTAGGGTTCAAACTAAAAGAGGATAGTAGTGTGTTACACTATCATCTAAGGCATCACACTAGTGTCCTTTTATGGGTATGGGCCCTAAGACTTCTAGGGATACTATGAGGGGTCTTATGGGTTCTATAAGTGCACTTAGGAGCTTTTAATCATTATTTTGTGTCAATATTTATTTGCTTCTCCTTCAAAACACTAATGAACACCTGCACACATGAAACAACAATGGAATCAAATGAAAAAAAGAAGGGGAAGAGATGGGTTGTGGGATGTTATGATCACATGATATAGAACCCCTGATACCCTAACCATTGCCTACATTAAACATGATGATAGGTGTCTTAGATCACATGTAGTTCTCCCTTAGGGAACATGCATAATCAAAATGCATAATATGCTAGAATGAATTTCACTTAGGCCCTTCTTTGATCAAACATGCAGACCTATGTGTGTTGCTGAGTAATATGTAGAATGTTGAGCTATACTATTAGCTTATTTTTATGTAATTTAAGTGCCAAAGCAGTAGGTGCTAAATGTAAAATTCTTTGTGAAGTTCTTTATATATATATATATATATTGAATGTACGACACTTATTCATAGGCCAAAAAGGTGAAAGGATATATAAAATCATAATAAGATACCCAAGAAAAGGGTAAAGACCCAAAATAAGCTAAAAATATGACAATTGGATACTAGTGTTGAGCTGACAATAGTGTGGTGCACTTCTATCTAGGATTGCATTAGTGTCCTTTGTGCATAAAATTGGGTTGTGATTAGGGAAAATAGGCCAAGGGCCCCTATGACTGGGATAAACATGATGTAAGACCATTATAAGTGTAAGAAAATGGAAGATAAATCATAATAAAGTTACAGAAGACCAAAGTGACCATGCAAACAAAAATCACATTCATCATTAAGAACTTCCTATGAAAGAGCAATAAAAAACATGATGCTTGTGTTTGTTTGACCAAATTAGAGTGTGTGTACATATATCAATAATTTTAATATATTATATTATATTTATAATATTAATGTATAATGAATAATAATATTTTAATATTATTCTATTATTATATATAACTTTAAATTAAAAATATACTATTATACATATTTTTATATTATATAATATATAAATATTATTATAAAATAATAAACAATTTATTATTATTATTATTTAATAATAATACAATATTTATAAAATATAATATTAATAATAATTAATACACACACATGTATATATATGTGTGTGTATATACATTTACATATATATGTGTATATACATATATCTCTATATATAATAATATATTATTATTATATTACAATAGTACTTATTATTATATATATAGAATAATTGTTTATTAAATTTAAATGTTATTAGATATATTTTAGATATTAAAAAAATACTAATTATAATATAGTTAGTTAGTTATAATATTATTATAATATAATTATGAAATTATTATATGACCCTTAACAAGTTAGGAAAGGGTATGGACCCAAAAGAAGTTAAAAATATGATAATTGGACAATAGCACTGAGTTAACTGCAGCACAATGCATTTCTATCCAAGACCATGGGTTGTGATTAGGGGAAATAAGCCAGGGGCCACTGTGACTAGGATAAACATGACGTAATACCATTGTAGGTGTAAGAATATGGAAGATAAATCAAAATAAAGCTACAAAAGACTAAAATGACCATGGTGCATTTCTGTCCAAGACCATGTTAGTGTTTTTTATGCATAAATTTACATTGTGATTAGGGGAAACAGGCTAGGGGCCACTTTGACTAGGATAAACATGATGTAATACCACTGTAGGTGTAAGAATATGGAAGATAAATCATAATAAAGTTACAAAAGACTAAAGTAACTATGTAAAAAAGACTCACATTCATCGTTAAGAACTTCATGTGAAAGAGCAACAAAAAACACATTACTTGTGTTTCCTTGACCAAATTAAAGTGTGTATATCTATCAATAATTTTAATATGTTATATTATATTTATAATATTAATGTATAATAAAAATAATATTGTAATGTTTTTTATTAGATCAGTAGGAAAAGAGGGTCCTGGTCTTTATACAAAGCAACCCTTCGAGAAAAAAGGCCATAGACATGCCAAAAATAGCACTCTAACAGCATAGAAATAGCCAACCAAACTAAATAATAATAGAGGCTGACCTAACAAGTTGAACACCCTTGGCTCAAATGTGGGTCTAAGAAACTTGCTTAAGAAGACCTCACTTCCTCTTTTGGACAATAGTCCAATACTCATTATTATCTCCTAACGCATAATTAGGAGATGAAGGAGGTGAAAAACTCAGCAAATCCTTAGCGGGGGGTAGACCTGAGGAAGTGCCACAACAACATCAGCCCTATCAATAACCAATTGCTTATAATGGAGTGAAGCTTGGGGGAGGACAAAATAGCATCGACCCCAGTAACAACCAGTGCACTAACAATAGCAGTCTTGGTCTCAGTCATAGTAGTACCAAAGTAAGATCATGGGAAATAGCAGGGGAGGACCCTATTACAATTCCAACAGTAGTAGGGGAAGTCCATACAATAGTCCCAATAGATAAATTAGTAGTGGATGTCCCAGTAATAGTCTCAACATCATCAGCAATATTAGGGGAAGATCCTGCAATAGTCCCATCAGCAGAAGAGTCATGCAATGGGGGAAGGGGATCCTTCTCATCTTCAAAAGCAGGCTCAAAAGCATCTGAGTCAAAATCATTGACATCAACACCTACCATAAGGTGTTCTTGAAGAGCATCCTTCCACCAAGATGAAGCATGAGGGACCTTCAAGTGGGTGCATTCAGAAGCCAAATGGCCTGTATTAAAGCACCTCTGATAATGAAATGGGATACCTTCATAATCCAAAGGTTGGCACCAAGAGCGATCAGTAACTTATAACACAACCTTTACCAAGAAACACATAGATAAATCCAAATCCACTAAAATATGAGCATATGTGGTGTGGGAAAAGAAAGTAGTGGCCTGATCCACCATGATGAAATGACCCACCGAATTTCCAATGCCTTTATAGCAAGATTTACACCAAAAAAGAAGGGGTAGATTTGGAAGACATCCAGATTAGTAGCCTATTGAAAGATTCAGTGAGAGGGTTAAAGGTGAAAACCTAAAGCTTTACCATCAATGCATGTTTTCCCTAAATCCAATATCGACCATTAAAAATAGTAGTTCGTTCAGCTATTGATTCAAAACCATCTACAAATAAACCCTTTGCACATGGGTATATTTCTATTTTTCCTTCTATAAGGGGATGCCACTACTTAAATATCTAGGTGTTTAGATCCTGAAGTTGTGCCCAGAATCTATCAAATCTGCATATCAATCTCTTTTGAGAAAAATATTCTTTATGTTTTAACATGTCATCCCCTAAAATCACAATAGGAGGGGGTGGTGTAGAAGGTTTCAGCTTACCCTTAGTCTCAAGAACAAAACGAGCAGTCTTCTTCTGGGAAGATGAGACTCCAACATGAACCACATTAGCAAAGGAGTCAGGATCACCAGAGGAAGAACTCAGAATAGAAGAATACACCATAGCTACAATAGCAGGTAGTGTACTAGTAGCAAATCCACCAAATGATGCATCTTCAACAGTAAAACCCCTAGACTTGGAGGGCACTCCAACAACAATCCCAGACAACACACCAAGAACCGTAAAATAACCTGCATATTGTAATGTTATTATTATTAATGATATTTTATATATATTCTATTATTAATAATATATCTTTAAATTAAATATATACTATTATATATTTTTGTATATTATATAATATATAAATATTATTATAAAATAATAATTAACAATTTATATATATTAATATTATATTATACTATATTATATATTGTAATATTATATTATTATTATATTAAAATATATAATAATATAATATTTATAAAATATAGTATTAATATATATATATATATATATATATATATACATACATATATATAATAATATCATTATGTAATATAATAATATATTATTATCTAGTATAATAATATATTATTATAATATTACAACATTATTTATTATTATATATAATAATAAATGCTAATTAAATTTAAATACTATTAGATACATTTTAGATATTAAAAAATACCAATTATATATATAGTTAGTTATATTATTATAATATAACTATTAAAATTATAATTTTATATATATATATATATATATAATTTTTATAATGTACATACATATACCAAAAATCCCTAAATATTGAAATATGTCAAAACCCCTAAAAATTATAAAATCTACAAAATCCAAAAACATCTAAGTTGTCTTATCTTTTATCATCTTGCCCTATGTCCTGAATATCCTAGTCATCCTATCTAATGTCTTAGCCATCTTATCATCTTATCTTGTTTTATATTCTAATCATCTTATCATCCTAGTCAATTTATCGTATTGTCTTCAAAAACCTTATCCTAATCCTAGTCCCTCATCTAGTCCAAATCCATGTCCTTATCCAAATACTTATCCTCATCCAAGTCACTAGTCTATTCCAAGTCCATACCTTGTCCAAGTTCCTATCCTCAATCCAAAATCACATCATCATCATCATCATCATGGCCAAATTAGTCCAACTCATCACCCAATCAATCATCCTGACATATCTAATCTAGGCCATTAGACAAGACATAATGACATTGCATGTAGATACTTGTGTGTGTTTCTTGTCTGTTGTTTGACTTATTTGCACATCATTTTATCATGTATACATCTGATTGAATTGTGTTTCTTTTAGTCTTGTATCATGTCTCTTTTGCATATTGGGCAATGAAAGAGGATTCTATGATGACACCAAAAATTCTATAATAATGCTTTTAGGTGCCCTCGATGATGCAGAGTTTGTTACTTACCCATACACTATGGCACAGTTTCCCATCGGTCATGTTTATATCTTCGGGCATACTACCAAGTGATATATTTTATCATATTTCTTGTACTATGATGATCCTTATTATATCAATGATAGCTTGATCATCTAACACACTCATCATATGTCATAACATCTAACGTCCCATATCCAATCATTTATCCTAGTCCTTTCTTTTCAAAGCCAATCATCTAAGTCCATTAGTCTAAATCATTCCTCCAAGTCCTTTTATAATAGTGTCTATATCTTTTAACCAATAATCTATGTTTAAACTATATTAGCCTAAGGGTTTTTTAGATTATGTAGGCAACGCTTAGCCACATAATATGTTTAAGGTTAGCTCAGCCTCTTTCTTCTTTTTCCATCATTCATCATCACATCTCTCTTGTCCATCATCATCGTCAAGTCTTGTATTGATCCAATCCTTGATCTATAATATAAATCATTAATCAATCATTATGATGATCAATAACCATCCCCATAATCATCTGCCTAATATTCTTACCAATCACTCGCCCCTGTTGATTGGGACCAATAAATCATAATGTCCATATTTTCTTATATCAGTCATCCATTATCACTGATTGGTCAATTCATCATTTAAAGTTTAACAATTTCCTCCCTCAATTAAGGTATGACTAGAACTGTAACTTTATCATCATCTATCGCTCCCTTTCATGTGTCCTTGCTAGGGGCATCATCGCTATTAATTACATTATGGCTCATTTATTCAATACAATATAGTCTAATTCTTCCCCTTCATCTTTTTGTCACTCAACCATATCATTTCTTCTCTCACATCCTTCATCATATCACTAGACTTCAGCTTTGAGCTACACCAATCATTAGTCTTATCAAATCAAGTCTTATCTTGGCCTACATCTTTCCTTTGCATGTGTACTTGCTTGGTATATATTTAAAGCTTGTGGCATTTTATCCTATCATCATCATGTTATGGTTGATTCCCCCTTGGGATGTGTCAACAACCATGACACTGTTATTTCCACTCCCTATGCATATGTCTTTTCTAGGGGCATAATCCATTTGTATGTCATTTCTCAAGTCAATTTTATTTTCTTCATCATCTTTCTTACATCTAGCATCCCACCCCCTTGTCTATTCATCGTATCCCACCCCTCACTTCCTTTTTCAAGTGGCTATCTATCTCATTCTTCCCTCGCATGTCTCCTTGAGGGGGCACCATATCCCCTAACATCATATACTAACATTCATCCATGACATGGTTTTTATTTGAAAATCCATTACTTCTTCCACTTCATCCACTTACAATACCCTTTCAAAGAGGGGCAAAATGTATACACCTAAATTCACTCACTTCATTTATCATCACTAATATTACTATTAGTCGACACTAATTTCACTTATCCCCTCTAATCTCATTTATATCCTTTAATTATGTCCTAATATCACCCCTTCTAGTCCTTTATACAATATCCCCCTTCATTATTCTTCATTCACTAACCTTATATCATCCCCACCAATCTATTAATACTTATAATCATTTCTTAAACTTATCCTAATCCCAATTATCCATTATTTGAGAATTTAAAATTCTTATAACCCACCTACCCACCTACCTTAGCCTATTCTTAGTCTCTCCTACATCCCTAGTCCTTAATCACCTATCCTAATACCCTACTAATCCTAGTTAACCCCTAAATGGATTCTAAAATTACCCAATTCTAGAATCCTCTCTAACTTGGCCTCTTTCTCTCTAGAAACATTTATTCTAGAGGCTTCCAAGGAATTTTTAATTCCTTATATAATCCTCCACCCTTGATCCTCTTCATCCAATTCTCAGCATGGGCCATTGATCTTCCATTCATGGCCTATCTATACAATCCACTCCTCCATGGAAAATGGAGAGGAAGAAAAGGAGGAGAAACCACTAATCTATGAGCTGCCATGTTATCATTCTAGTCTTGAATCCAACTAATCCATGAATCCATCCAAGTCCATTGATCACACTATCACCATGTTGGAATCTTGAGTCTATGGTAAGAAATCTCAATCCAAATCCTTTAGTCTCTTTATTATTTAATCTTAGTTTAGAGAAATTAACTTTAGGATTTGAGTGATGCTATGAATATTCATTTGTGTTTACTTTTTTATCCTAATGGCTCTATATCTCAATTGGTGGATTGACATTTTGGGTGTTTTGATGTCTTTGCACAATCAAAACTATTTTTCTCAAAATTTCATCTACACTTAATATCATCAGCATCATTTTTTTTAAGATCTGAGTGTCTATAGGTCTGTAGAAGGTTCAAGAAAATTAAGGTTTGAGGAACTAAAGTTATCATATGTCTCAAATAATTGGTACAAACATTATGAGAATTTGTATACATATGATTGAATATGTTTTTAATATTTTCCAAGTGATTTTAAGACTTGAAAACCTCTGTATAAGGAGATATAACTGATTGTATATTATAGGCCTAAACTCTTGTGGTCCAAAACAAGGTTTAAAATACAAGACCTTGCATATTGATCAAATGAAGACATGGAAATTTTAGAAAGTTCATAAAACCATTGGAAAGGGTGTTTGTGATGTTATGAAGATGATTTTAGAGTATTTAGTGTCTTTGCATGGTGAACTCTATTTTGATCAAAAAACATGTTTTGTGTTTTGCAATCAATAACCCTATATTATGTGCTAGTAAACAAGGAAAACTCAAATGGTTACATCATTCTATGTTTGAAATTGTTAACAAGGGTATTTTGAGAAAAAACAATCTTGTGAAAGGTCTAAGACTATTTATGAAATCATTAAAATGGACAAACCATGTTGGAAAAGTTTAAAATTTGCATTTCTTATCCTGGACAATCATATATAAGCCAATTAGATAGTCTTGTTTCTTGAATTATGAAATGACATGAAGTCAATGATACATTGATGCTCCAAAGAAATTGAGTATGAGTCTTGGTATAATTTTAAGTAATCAAGATTAATGTAAAGGTACACAATTGCATAAGAATAAGAAATATTCAAGAAGATCACTAGTCTATTGAAACTTAAGAACAAAGATAAAATAGACTTGTATTGTGAACCAAGACTAAATCAAGTGATCTATTTCTAGGGTTGAATACTTCGATAGAAGTTCAAATATTTTCTAGGGAGGAATTTTATGATTGAAATACAATCAAGAGGACTGTTTTATGACTCTAATGAAGGATCAAGTTGTGTTTTTGATTTGAGACGGAATGATAGATCAATGAAGGTTTGATATTTTTAAGAAAGAGATTGAAATCCAATAAAGGAGACTAAGAAGGTGTTTAAGCTACTAAGAGAACCAGGAGATCTCAAGTCAGGTAAGAAAATTGTTATGAACTTATTTTCTTGAGATAAGCATCAAGAATGTAAATCATTAATGATATCATTGGTCTTTGAAGACGAATATAAGAATACAAGTCGCAGAGTTTAAGAGAAATTGCAAACCCTATTTGACAAAATGTGATTATAACCTAACAGAGAGTTCTAAAGAGGCCACCATTGAATCAAGATTAGGCAAAGGATAAGAGGCTTAAAACATTAAAATAGACCCTGGTTAGCAAGTAGAAGTCTACTTGCATCAATAATACAATCTAATATTATTTTATTATATTAATATAATTTATAGTACATCGATAATTTTAATATTTATAATATTAATTTATATAGTAAATAATAATATATTATAATAATATTATAAGATTATAATGTTATATTATTATATACATTCTATCATTATTATATATATTTAAAGTAAACATTTATTATTATATATTTTTATATTATATAATATATAAATATTATTATAAAATAATATTTAACAATTTATATATATATTAATATAAATGTTATATTGCAATATTATATTATTATTACTTACATACATATAATAATAAATTGTATATATATATATATATAAATATAAATATAAAGGCATTAAATATATATATACTTATATATATATATATATATATATATATATATATATATATATATATATATATAAATATAAAGGCATTAAATATACTTATATATATAATATAATATATGCTATTATATTTTATTATATATATTATTAATAAATAGTAATAGTTTAATTTATATATTTTAATAATAATTATAGATACAAGTATATTAAATAATTATCTATATAATAACATATATATTATTATAGTATATTATATTTACAATTAGTATATATTAATATAGACCCTAAAATTTTAATGTCTTGTCCTTATGTTAGTGGTATTGCAATACAAATTGGAGTCACATATTGGATGAGGAGTCATGTGGCAATCAAATCATCGTTTATGATGTCCTCACCCATCTTTGATAATAGAAATCTGTGAATCAATGATGTCACCACATTGTAAGTAGTGGACCCCTTTGTAATGAATGCAGGGTATGTAAATCCACTCATATCCTTGATTCCATATTTGGTGTACAATATAAACCCTTTAATGTTTGATATACTTAAAATGCTGCCATTGCTCCTCACCATGAGATACCAACTCACCTTGAAATCTTTCACCACTTATATAAAATCTCATTTTATGAAAACAAAACCCTCCATCATTTCTAACATAACCTGCACCTTTAAAAAATTTGTTAATATATTGTTTGATTATACTCTGAATTGGGTTGGCATATAAAATTCCCCCTATTCTATGATGGAGGCCCATCGTACCGAGTCCCATTAGTGCTGAGACATTAAGAACATCATAATTATGTCCGGGTACGTAATGGATTTTTTTATGAACCATGATACCATTTAAGATGTCGATGATAAGATGTGGATGCAACCCGACATCGATGGTGGTCCTATCAAACTGGGACGATGTTGATAACACCTAGCTGAGCGACCGAACTCGTGCAAAGCTTAGCCATTTATAGTTGGAATAAATAGATAACGTACATCTGACTTTGTACCAATGGGTACATTATTAACCATGCCAGTAACCCTTGAGGCTTGAGCCACCAAAGGTCACACATTCTACTATCACTCTAATCTACGGTCTCATACTTTTAACCGACCAAAAAAAATACATATCCTGTGAATTATTTTTAGTGATGTAATTTAACTATTCGTTCAAAAATTTTGATAGCTAGGTAGCCAGAAAAGGTCTCTACACGTGCTTAGTAAACAAAGAGGCCTATCTGACAAGATTTTTAGTAGCAGGTATTATCATGCAAGGTTACACTATTATTGATGTCTGAGCATGACCAAACGTAGGTACGATAGGTGTGTGGCATCTGGTCATGGGTTACAGCCATGATCATTTATCAGTGACCACTATCGTTAAGTTACAGTCATGACCCTTTATCAGTGAGCATTACTACTAGGTTGAGGTATACTCAGCGATGTGACGTTCAATATAAGGAAATCATTTTAATGGAAAGATTTCGTCACTAAGAAATAGAGTCCAAGACCCACGAGACGAGATCAACATAAATAAGTGAAAGAGAGGTTTGGAAAGATCAATAATAACATATGGCTCATAAATTTACTACCCAATGAGTCATCATCAAATTTCATGAAAGATCCCACACGATTGAACAACTTGATGTGCTCTGCTTTCCTAAAAATGGGTAGAAGATTGTACAATCTAATCCAAATGGGATCAACTAAGATAACTCCCTTCGTAGGGTCAAAGAAGGGTGACCAAGAACAACAAAGGAGCCCAAAATTACCAAAGAACCATGATCTTGAAGACCAAACAAAGTCCTTGTTAAAGGAAGTTTGGAAAAATATTTTGTTTTCTATACCATATTTCATTTTGTATCCAGAGTAGAGAGCCATGTGATTTGTGCCTTGTTTACTTCATCTGGGCCTAGAGATTTTAGATCTAGGGCTTTGTATCATTTATTGTTAGACTCTCACTTGTTTCGAGCATTTGTTGTACCAAGTGACATGCATTTAAAGGCCCATTTATTTGTTAGGTGATTGCAACATCTTTGGCGTCTACTAATGAGCTAGGTAAAATTTTGGCAAAAATTAAAAATATCAATAAGACTCTAATTCTAATAGCCTTGAATTAGGCATGTGCAGAGCCTAATACCTTGATGGATCTCTTCTTGAATAGCTTCAAGATTGGTGAAGAGACAAAGGAGTTGCAAAATCTGTGCATTATTGCACTAGATGCGAAGACCTACAATCGTTGCCTTAAAATTCATATACACTGTTATAGCTTGAAGACCAAAGGGGTTGATTTCTTTGGGGACAAGTTTTACATGAGTGACAATTAGTTGAAAAATGATGTAGACCAAACTTGGCTTCCTGAGAGATGTTCTAAGGTGTGGATACAGTATAATTTTTTCAGTAAGTAGATGCTTGATTTCTTATAGTTAGTTTAATTGTCTTAAGGGATGCCATTACAGATAAGGGTTATGTGACACCATTTGAATTATGTATCAGTTTGTAGAATAGTATTTGAACACTCCCATTGTGTACTTTTGATAATGTATTTGTTGTAGTGGCATTGTAATTAATTTATTAACACACAGATGCCTCTTGTCCTCAAATCAATTACTCTTTTGTAAGATCATTGTATCTAGCAATCCATTTTGACATGAGGCCTTGCAATTATTCTTAATAGTTAGCAGGGAATATAAATATACATGAAATCCAAAAATGGACTAGAGACATGAAATCCAAAAATGGACTAGAGACCATATAAATATAATCATGTGGCTTCACACACATCAATTCTCTTATTAATGTTAATCCAACCAAAACACCAAACTAGGGCATTGGCCCTTGCATGATGCACTTAAATTTTTTGATTAATTAATGCCAATACAACATGTAAAAAGTATTTTCAACCATATGGTTTCTTTCAAAGTCCAAAACAGACTAGCAATTGTGTTAAGATGGAGATTTGGATACAACATGTTGAGACAAATAGATTTAGAGTATAGTCTTTGAAACTTTGACTGCATTAATATTAGCAGCGTTGAGGAAAATATTGATAAACATTGACATGGGTTTGCTTTAGAAGATCCTTTTAATCTACTATTTGCAGAAGGTAGAGCATAAAAGACGATTCTTGTAGTGCCCCTCATGCTTATCTATTTACCCTTTGTCGGCTCCTCTCATTGTGTTGGATATGTTGTTTGACTCCATTATGACTATGCCTTGTGTGTGATGTTCCTTTTTAATTGTCATTGATCACTATTTTTTATTTCAACTTGTTTTGTTAGCATTATGAATTGCATTAATTTTAGCATATGATGGATTTTTAAACCCAAGACAGTAGAGTGGCTATATTATTATCTCTTGTCCTTAGTATGTGGAAATTGAAGAAGATCTTTGATCCAAAACTTAGAAGTTCTGGTGGACGAATATTTCAATAACACAGAATAACACAATAACAATGAGTTCTCTGAGAAGAGACGTCGTATTACTTAACAACTGCAATACAAAATATGCGCTTATCTCTGCAAAGAGATGTTTGTCTTCCCCTTTCGGGTTACAATAAATTTATACATATTCTTGAAGGCGACCTCAGAAGATTGTGTGGCTCGATAAATTAACGGTGATGACTGAACAATACAACGCTCGAGGATATAATCACTCGCAACATTAAAATAATACAATGCTCGAGGATATAATCGCTCGCAGCATTAAAATAATGCAACGCTCGAGGATATGATCGCTCGAGGACCAAAACAAAATGACAACAATACAACAGTCGAGGAGCTGACTGCCACCTAACTACCACCGAGGACAAAATGAAATGAAAATAATACAAAAGTCAAGGAGTTGACTGCCACTGAACTGCCACCGAGTGGTCACCTCGAATGGTCACTTGGATCATTCATCCCTCCTTGAAAAGCAATGGTCTCTATTGCGTCAAGAGTCCCTGTCAGGTGGAGTAGCTGTGTCTTGATGTGATTCGCTGTGAGCCACTCACCTTGGTGGCTAAGCTGGCCTCTCCTGACCACTCAATACAGCGGAATAGAGTTTCCTCGTGTTGTCTTCATCCAAATATCCACGATCTGATCCTCTTCTACTGGAGCAAGACTCTGTGGATCAAGCTCATTAATGTCTAGTTGTTTTGCCACAACTGAAGTGTCCAATAGAGGTGTGTGATATGGTTTGAGGAGCTCCACATTGAATATTGGATGCAAACCAAGGTAGGCGGGTAGGTTCAACTCAAAGGCATTTTATGCAACTTTTTTGGTGATGGTGTATGGACCATATCACAGAGGCTGAATCTTTTTGTGTGGGCCTGCAAGCCATTCCTTCTGAAGCCATAACCAAACCTTGTCACCCACAACAAAATGGTGTGCAATCCTATGTTTGTCATGGCGTAGCTTATACTTCTGATTCATCTTCTCCAGGATGTTGTGAACTTGTTTTTGGATATGCTGCATGTGTTCAATAAACTTGGTCACTTTTGCTACCTCGGAGCTTCCATGAGCTATGTATTCCATGGTGGAGAATGGAACAACTACATCAATTGGTGCCATGGGTTGGAACCCAAAACATACTTGGAAGGGACAGTGCTTGGTCGAGCTGTGCAGTGCTCGATTGTATCCATGTTGGATGAACGAAAGTCCCTCATCCCATGTGCGTGGATGTTTGGAGTGATACATCCAAATCATGTGAACAATCAAGCGGTTTACCACCTCAGTCTGACCATCAGTCTGTCGATGGAAGGCTGTGGACTTCATCAGCTTAATATCCATAATTTTCCATAGAGTGGACCAGAAGATGCTCAGGAACCTGCTATCTCGATCTAAGACAATGGACTTGGGGAGACCAAAATGGAGCCATACATGGCTAAAGTATAGTTGAGCAGTTTCCTTAGCAGACATTTTTTTCTTACAAGCAAGCATAATAGCCATTTTTGAAAAGCGATCAACTACCACAAAAATGCAGTCCTTGCCATGTTTGGAAGTGGGCAAACCTGAGAGGAAATCCATTGAGACGGACTCCCAAGGCCTGGTTGGTTCTGGAAATGGCGTGTACAATCCTCGCTTCTTATTGGTTGGCTTGGCGATTGCACACGGGGTGCAAGATTTGAGATATATTTCCACTTCTGTGCACATATGGGGGCAGTAGAAGTGTTTCTGAAGAACTGCCAATGTTTTTTCGATACCAAAGTGGCCAGCTGTCCTACTGAAGTGTGCTTCCCATATCATATTTTGCTGCTTTGCAACAGGAACACAGATGTGTCCCATACGGCAAAGGACATTATTTTTCAAATAGAAGTCAGAAACACAGTCACCTCTTTGGAGCACTTGATATGTGTCAGCAAAGATAGGATCTACTTCATATAGGGCACCCCAAGTGGCAGTCTCATGTCAGCATAGGTCAAACACTATTGTGAGTGCAGTAATTGGTGGGCGGCTTAGGTAATCTGCGATTGTATTTGTGCTCCCCTTTTTGTGTTTGATTATTAGGTGGAATTGCTAAAGACATGTGGCCCACTTTTGGTGCCTCTCATTTTGTAGTTTGCTTTGCATCTGGATGAATTCCAATGGTCTGTGGTCAGTGTGGATGACCGTCTCTTTTCCCAAGATGTAGTGTTTCCAATGTTTGCAGGCTTGTACAATGGTGTAGAGTTCCTTATCATATGTTGGATATTTCCTGACTATATCAGTGAAAGTTTCACTGTGGTAGGCAACAGGATGGCCATGTTGCATGATGACAGCGCCCATGGCATATTCGGATGCATCTATCATCAACTCAAATGGTTGATGCAAATCTGGCAAGGCAAGAACAAGGGCTGAGCAGAGTCTTTTCTTCAAATTCTCAAATGCCCTTTGTTGTACTTCATACCATTGAAATGTAGCTTTAGCTCCTCCTTTAGTCACTTGGGTTAGTGACCAAGCAACATGTGAAAATCCAAGAACAAACCTGCAGTAGAAATTTGCAAGGCCCAAAAAGCTGCGAAGCTCTGTGAGGGTCCTTGGTGTGGGCCATTCTCAAATAACCCAAATCTTTTCTGGATCGACGTGGACCCCTTCCTCATTCACAATGTACCTGAGGTACTGAATTGTTGCCATTCCAAATGTGCATTTGTCAAGATTTGCGTACAACTTGTGCTCCCGAAGAGCTTGAAGCACCTTACAAACATGTTGCAAATGTTCTTCCCATGTTTTGCTATAGATGAGAATGTCATCTAAGTAGACCACCACGAATGAGTTGGTGAAGGGTCATAGGATGTCATCCATCATCCTCATGAAGGTTGCAGGTGCGTTAGTTAGGCCAAAAGGCATAACCAACCATTCAAAGAGCCCCTCCTTGGCTTTGAATGTAGTTTTCTAGACATCAGTGGGATCGATGGGAATTTGGTGATAACCAAATTTGAGATCAATTTTGGTGAAGAACTTCACACCACGGAGCTGGTCCAGTAGGTCATCGATTATGGGGAGAGGGTAGCGATTCCTCACGAAGATTTTATTCAGGGCTCGATAGTCGATGCAAAGCCTCCATGTTCCATCTTTCTTCAATGCCAAGACAATTGGGCTACCACAAGGTGAAGAGCTTGGCCTAATGTGACCCCTTTCGATCAATTCTTGAATTTGTCTTTTTATCTCATCGTTCTCCAAAATTGATCTGTGATACATAGGACTGTTAGGCAAAGGTGATCCTGGGATTAAATCGATAGAATGTTTTACCTGGCAATGCAGTGGAACTCCTGTGGGTGACTTGAATAAGTTAGCATATTCACCTGTGATTCATCCCATCTACTTTTGTTGTTGTGTTGATTGTGTAGTTAAAACCACAACATCGACCTCCTTGGATCACTATGGTTTGACCATCATGAGAACAAATTGCTTTGTCTTCTCCACCAATCTCTTGCATTACTTAGCACTGATCAGGGAAATAAATGTGGGAGGTGGTACCTCTGGTACCCTATAGCACCGTGTTCCAAGAGTGAGGGTGATCCTTCAGGTTCAGGATTCATAGATGCCATGCCACTCGTACATGAATGGTTGACCAAGGAGGACATCACAAACGTCTAGATTGACCACATCACACAAGACTTCATCCTGGAATGGTTTTATAGCATACGAAAGAAGACATTGATGGGTGACGTGAAGGTCTCTCCCTAGGCTTAACCACCCAATGCTATATGGCTTTGGATGAGGCTTCATGGATAGACCTAGATTTCTCACAACTTTAGCTGAGATTAGATTCTTTTGACTCCCGCTATCAAGAATGAAATGCAGAGGCTTACCTTTTACCCATAATTTGGAGTGAAACAATCTTTCTTTGTCATCCAGTCTTTCCTCATGAGTTTGTGATGAAGTGACGATGGTGTCAGGCTCAGCATCTACAATTTCTTCTTCATCCTCTTTGACTGTAGGTTGGGTATGAGGCAGAGGAGTAGACGTCGAGTATTGCGACTCAGAGAGCAGCGACTTGATGGCTCGACATTCTTCTTTGGAGTGAGTTCTAATTTTGTGGTAATCACACCATTTTCCAGCCTTCCCCTTCTGGGATTTCTTATCTTGAAACTCCTTCTACTTCCAATTTTGGCCTCGTGTTTGACCTTCCTTGTCGCTTTTCCCTTTTGAAGGTTGATTCTTTGTATTCTTCCTGCCATGCTTCTGTTCAATCTTTACTACAAATTTCTATGCCTCACCAAGGGTCTCCAAATTAAAGAGTTCCATTTCCCCCCGAATGTACCATTGTAGTCCACCATGATATTTGAGAGTCTTATGTTTCTCACTATCTTCAATGCCCAGTCTTGCAGACAAAGAATGAAAAGCGTTTGTGTAATCTTGCACAGATTGGTCCTTTCCTTGGCGGAGTTATTGCCACTGTATGTACAGATCATCATATGCGCCAAGGGGATAGTATTCTTCTTTTACTGCTTTCATAAAATCGTCCCAGGTGGGTTCCACTCTAAGGCCAATGATATCAGAATTAAACCTCTTTTTGTACACTTCCCACCAATTTTTCACAGGCAATGATGATTTCAAAAGAGCAAAAGTGATCTTTTCTCCATCGGTGAACTTATTTACCGAGAAGTAGGATGACAGTTGGTCCAAACAATTTTCCATTGCATCAGCATTGATTTTGCCTTCAAATGTGGGAATATCAAAATTTACCTGAACCTTAAAGGGTGTTGGGGCACTAAAAGGAAGCTCCCTTGATGAGGAGCCCGACTGTGTAGCTGCTAAGCCAAAATTTCCCATCGAAAGTGTTTAAAGAATTTGAGAAAATTGTTGGAGCATCTGTGCTTATTGCCACTGGAGGGCTTCATTCACCATTTCCTTGAAAGGATCAGATGTCTCGGTGTTGTCCACCATTTGAGGTCGTTTGGGGCGTGCAGGGGGAGCGTCTGGAAGCTCTGTCACTTCCCACCTAAGTTTTCTGTATCCTAACCTCGTCCTTGGGAATATACACTTCTCAAGACAAACCACTCTGATACCACTGATCCAAAACTTAAAAGTTTTGGTGGATGAATATTTCAATAGCACAGAATAACACAATAACAATGAGTTCTCTGAGAAGAGACGTCGTATTACTTAACAACTGCAATACAAAACATGCACTTATCTCTGCGAAGAGATGTCTATCTTCCCATTTTAGGTTACAATACATTTATACATATTCTTGAAGGCCACCTCAGAAGATTACGTGGCTCGAGGAATTAACGGTGACGACTGAACAATACAACGCTCGAGGACATAATCACTCGCAGCATTAAAACAATACAATGCTCGAGGATATAATCGCTCACAACATTGAAATAATGCAACGCTCGAGGATATGATCGCTCGAGGACCAAAACAAAATGACAACAATACAACAATCGAGGAGCTGACTGCCACCTAACTGCCACCGAGGACAAAACGAAATGAAAATAATACAAAAGTCAAGGAGTTGACTGCCACCGAACTACCACCGAGTGGTCACCTCGAATGGTCGCTTGGATCAATATTAGTGTAATTTTAATTAGTGTGGTTATGACAAACACTTCACACTACCTTTTTTTGTTAAAATTAATGAAGTTAGCTTTCAGTACATAATAATTAGTCCTAGTTTACAATTAATGAATGGAATTTAGGTTTCTAGGGCATGATTAAATTTGGATATGTGTGTATTTTCTTAAAGAAAATAATAATAATCCTCCTCCTCTTTTAGGTACTTCATATAATTTTATAGTCTTGTCAAAGTTATTAAAATCTCTATCTATATATTTTTACAAAATAAGAGCTAGTTCATATTTGTCCCTATTGTCTTCATGTGTTATAGCATTAATAGAAGTTTTTAGACATATTATAATTATAATAATTTATAGAAACAAAAAAAAATTGAAATATACGCACACACATACATACATACATATACATATGCATATGCATATGCATATCCATATACATATACATATACATACATATAGACACACATTGTGGTGAGTGTTTGGAATTAGTTATATGTCTTTAGGATTTGATTTAAACTTATCAACCCACCTATATAATGATTTTTCATTTTAATAAAATATTACAGCTTGGATAATTATTAATGGCTTCTCATTGAATGTGGTTGGTGGAAGGCAATAGCAAGGATGGGCTTAGTGTGGCATCCACACCCTGCTATCTATATATTTAATAAAATCTGTTGTTTGCAGGGACACATTTGACAAAAGTTGAGTAATTAAAACATCTGCCATAAAAAGGGAGATGGTAAGCAATTGAGGAGAGAATTTTGAATTCAAGAGTGGAGACTTTCGGGGAGTAATTGGTTGTTTTTGTAGATGGGAAAAAAGAAGAACTAATGAAGAGGAAAGAGGAGTTAGTGTTGAACAGGTAAGTGAAATCTCCTCTCAAAATCCAATGAGTTTTCTAATATAATGAACAAATTAAACAATAAAAAAACCAGTAGATATTTTTTGGTAGTTCTTTATTTGTAAATCTAGTTGAGTAGATGTTATTGTATCCCTGATTGAAGCCATGCTTTGTATTATGAGAGTATATTTTTCTGTATATATATTTATGGTTTTTTTTCTTGGTTAAATTTGAAATCCTAAATAAATGGTTGCATGCAAAATGTCTGATTTGACTCAGATTTGCTCTTTTATGGGTTAAAAAAATGGTTTATTGTTCCTTATTATGATGGTCCCAGTTGAAAAATAGAAAATTCTGGTAAATCTTTTCCTTGTTATTCACTCACCCTGTAACACCTTTTCTTCTAGGAAAATTATTTAAGAACAATTAAGAAATAAAGAAAGATGTGCTCTTATATCTACTAAAAAATTATCTATATATTAAAATATATATGTAAAAAAAAAAATTATACAAATATTAAATAAATCAATAATAATAATAATAAATTATAAATAAATGAATATTGATATATAATGGGGAGGGGCAGTGGCTGAGTCGACCCCAACGTCCTCCCATGGAAGGGAACGAGATAGGGTCAGGCTAGCCTACACACCCCATCCCCCTCGCCACATAGCTGATGGCCATGGTTGTGACTAGGGTTGAAAGCCCAACCATTGTTGTCGACCATGGTGGTTGTGTTTTGTATTTATAACACAATATATATTATATATAGTATTACTCATATAATTATAAATATATTTATTATCTGAATATATTTATATATAACAATATATACTCATAATATTTTATAAAAATAAATCATATATGTATATGAATGTATGTATATACATTTGTATGAGTATATACACTCATATATATAAGATTATAAAAATAGGTTTTTATATTATTACTTAAATTCATATCCATTCGAACATTTTTATTTTAAAACAAATTCTCACCCTACACAAAACCCCAAGACATAGCTAAAAGGATTATTGAATTAAAAATCTTGTATTTTCTTTAAAAAAATGTTATGTTAGTCTTATACCTATGTATGTATGTATGTATGTAAGTGTATGTACACAAACACACATTTGGAGTATTGGGATTTTAACTTGAGGCTTTATCATTAAATTACAACTGTGAGTTCCTTGTGAATGGTAATAAAACTTATTCATTCTTAGTTTATATATGTTTAGTTAGATTATTTGATATTTATTAAGAGAAATATATTTGTAAGTGGATTTCTATTGAAAGACTATTCTATTATGGAGATCACATCTAGAGTAGTAATAAGTAATCAAATTAATTTTGTGACAAATTATTTGAGGGCTTTTCTGTAATGTTGAAACATTCTGATAATATCTAAGAAAAGTAAAGTATTCACTTTAATGTGATTTGGTTAGTCCAAAATCTACAATACTATGTTATTATTGATATTGTAGTGAAAACATATTTATTTGATGTTGTTGAGTTGCTTGAATGTTAAAAGCTTGTTTATTTTGTCCTTAAGAGAAACATTTATTTCTCCTCATGTAATGTAATGAACATAGAATCATCACAAGTATGTTTTTATTGCTTAATTCATTTATTACTTTAGAAAAAGAGATGAACTTAGGATGGAGAGATCACTTCCTTAGTGTAACGTTGACACTTGTTGCCTATGTATAGTACAGGATGAAGAGTTCTAGTGGTAGTTCCAGGATATGTTATATTTTGGGTTAGAAGAGTTGTCATGTTAATGGAATTGTTAAAATGTGTATGCATTAAATTATGCTCACCCCGCTAATTATACTAATTTCTACTAATTTAGTCTAATTCTTATATTTTTTAGTCAAATTAACTATTGGCCTAATAACTCACATCCCATTCCTGTATCCCAAAAAACCTTTACCCCATCCTAAAATTAATTAATCTCCCCATTAGACCTGTAAAAAGGCCTATTACCTACTAACCTACTCCCTAAACCAACTTGACAATTTAAAATTCATATTTATTCACCTACCACCCTAGCCACCCTATCACCCTAGTCATTCCTACATCCCTATGAGTCCTAAACCTAATTAATTCCCATTTAAACCCCCTGTTATCCCTTAAACTAATTGAGAAGCCTCTAGAACTAGAGAAACTCCTCTAAGACAATAGCGACTTCTAAATAATTTTAAATTCCCCTAAAATTCCCTCCATTATTCTATAAAAAGCCATGCTTAGGCTATGGAAAACTAACTTGAAACCTCATATCAAATCCATGTCCATTTAGCTAACTAAGCCATCTACCAAGCCCATGAAGAATCTATGCTAGTCCATGAATCAAGCATCCATTATCAACATCTCCAATCAAGCATCAAGCATCACAATGTCAATCTGAGTCTAAGGTAACATCTCATCCAATTTCTTTTATCTTACATTCATTGAATCATGGTTTAAAGCATTCAGGATTTAAAATTGAAGTGTAGGATTGACTAGATATTTCATCCAATTGCATTTAGGTCTTAATAGTTTTAGATCTTACTTAGTGGTTGGATATTTGAGTTATTTAAATTGCATAATTTAAACATAGATCTCAAATTTCACTGACATTTTGGTAACCACAGTGGGACTGACTACTCCCAATTAATCAATTTTGCTTTTTAGTTGTGTTTTTGCTAACCTGTAGGGTCTATTAGATCAAGAAAATCTCAAAAATTTGAAAATATTACGTGTACAGGTTATAGTCATGACATTGCACTAGTAATCATGGGTTTGTCCTAGGTAGTAGCAATATTATCCCTATAAGTCATGAGTTTACTTTAATTGCCTCCTTGACCGCTAACTATTTGTTAGGAATTAGCTTTTACATCATGTTCATTTTATGTATTTACCAAGAGGTAAATAGTAATAGGTTAGTTAATTAGTAATTGGCTAATCAGAATATTGTTATATAAATAATATTATGATATTAGTTAGAATATTATAGTTGTTGAGATATATTCTTAAAAAGTTATAATAATATATCTATATAGGATTGTATTTAATTTGAGAGATTTCAGGGGAGAAAATATAGGAATCATATTCCTATAAATATGTAATATTCTTGAATGATTATTAATTAGAATAAAAAATCATAGCAAAATATTATTTTATGTTAAAATATTTAGTCTGTGTTTAACTCTACACAGTGCATAAATTAATTCTCTGTGTTCAACTTTTTGAATTCAAAACAGTGGTATCAAAGTAAGATGAGATCATGAAGAATTTCAAAGGGCATTCCTTGATTTTTCCCTTGAGGATGAGTAAGGCTTGATTTTATAAATATTTTAATGTAGTTTTTGTTTAGTCAGATATGTGCTTGTTATAATATTCAGTTTTAGATTTATTTTGGTTCTACATTATTTCATCAGTTGCACTATGATTTGTCCCCATGTATGAGAAATTATTTTTTTAGAGAGGAAGTTTTTGTAAAGGATCATGACCAGTTCATTCTAATTTTTGTGCTAAGTATTTGTTCAAGTCATTGGCTTCTACATATATACAAACCTGTAGCATGCATTTTCCATGAGAAATTTGCTTGCTTGCAATTTCAAACAACACAGAGGAGTCTTCAAACATCTAAGCATATTGATAGGTATCTCAATGGTTTTATTTTTAATCATGGATTATTGAACGTCATGATAATTAAGATTTGCACAACTAGTCTGATGTTACATTTTAGCCTGTGAAAAAGCAAGTGATAAATCTCATTTTGTTAGGACATGTTTCAAACTTATTGGGATATTTTTAGATCTATGTTATTAGAATCAAAGCATTTAGATCTATGTTATTTTGAGATGGATGACTTCATTTTCTTTGGCAACTTCATTATGATAGCTCTCTATATGGTTTCCATATGATCTGGTAACCTTCTACCTTGATCTCCATCTTAGACATCATATAATTTTTTGAAGAGAATAAATTACTACAGACCAGGAAATATTTAAGTTTGGTGCACCCAGCTGTTTCATACATAGCCTCTTCTACATATCAATCTTCTATAGATCAATCAAATCTGTACATACAACCTGCGTTCCCATGAAAAGTCTGGTTAGCCTTTATTTGATGGTCTTTTAGGTTTAGTTGTATTTACTTTTTAGTAAGTCATTTAGAATTAGAAGGTAATTTTTTGAATTATTTTGTAGTCTAAGTTTTTTTGATGGATAGTTTTATTTTTATACCTACTTGTGTGTGGCATTTAAGTTGGTTAGTAAACCTTTTAGTGAAGTGCCTATTCAGTGAAGGTATAAAAAGTTTAAATTTGTCAAAAGTGTCAAGTTTAGAATTAGAGCCATTTTTTATGTCAAATGTCAAAAATTAAAAGTGTCAACAATAGAGTTTTTTGATCCATGTCAAATGGCTCTTAGTCTATTATATGTCAATATTAAAAGTCAAAGTGTCAAAAATAAAAATATTGGGTCAAATGTAAATGGATGTATTTTCAAGCATACTTGACATCTGGTAAGCATGCCAATATTATGGGGGGGACCCCATTTCAATCAAAATGACATACAATTGAGCTACATCAACATACCATTTGAGTGAGCAGTGACATACTGGAGGATACACGAAGGATGGAGGTCTTTCAATGACCTCTCATTAGTCACCAATGATGGGGTTGTGCTAATGTTTTGGTGACATATATAGCATGGTGTGCTTTTCATTTCTACTATGTTTTTGTGAAATAAGAATAGAAGAATATGCCTATTTAAAGATTTGTAATTTGTGTGCAAATTTCAAACATGATTCCCTAAGGTGAAAACATTGTGAAAGGATGGAAAGCACTAATGTAAGTCAGTTCATGGATCTTGAAAGGGTTTGTGGTAAAGATCCAAAAAACCACATGAGGTAAACATTTGATGGGTCCTATTCATGTCAAGGTTTGTGGTAAACCTGTAAAACCATGGGAGGAGTGAGGCTCTCTTTATATCAAGGTCATGAGCCAAATAGGGCATGCTACAAGGGGTGATCATACTACAGGTGAGAGTGTGAATGTTTTTTCACCATATAAAAACTATGGGGGGGATGTTAGGAATTAGCTTTTACATCGTGTTAGTTTTGTGTATTTATCAAGAGGTAAATAGTAATAGGTTAGTTAATAAGTAATTGGTTAATTAAAATATTGTTATATAAACAATATTATGATATTAATTAGAATATTATAATTATTGAGATATTCATATGATGATATGAGTGTGCTTAATAGTCAGTTTTGGTAGGTTTCCATCATTTGACAATACCATGACTTATCCAACCATAATTCATCCTACAATAAGCAATATTGATGATGATAGTCACAATATTATAGGACCTAAATGTAGGCGTGGCATTATCCACTTTGTTAATTGATTATCACTCTATCTAACCCTCCTATGAGTTTGTTTTATGCATTCGTATGTTTTAATCTCTTTGTGTGTAGGATAGATGAACCTGACTGGGACTTGAGACATCTACTTGCAATACCATGAATTTAACAGTGATGGCTTCACCCTAGTAATTGTGGAATTGGGGCCATAAATTATGATTTTGTAGCTTTTCGCTAAAACCAGTAGGGTTTGACCACTATCATTTTCTCTTACAATTTCTATTTTTGGTCTTTATCTCATGAAAGGTTTATCATCATTCAGTTGTCCCATATTTTATCCTTATCTGGGGGAGATTTTGACAACATATCTATTAACTAACCATGTTTTATCCTTGTAATAATTGTTGTTTGGTTAGTGTGATTTGTAGGTACAGTAGGGAAAGGGTAAAGCCAAAAGGTTCTCTCAAAATAAAACCCATACCAGTCCTTGGCCTTTCCCATACCTCAACAAAACTACAAATCTTGATATCTTTAGAGTTGCAATATTATTCTGTAGATTCACGATATTGTAGGTGTAGTAGTGGTTTTTCTATCTTGACCTAATTATATTGGTTACAGATATTTTGACCATAGATTTATCATTTTGAATCTTGTAGGGCAGATTTAGGATTGGATTCAACTAATATCATTATTTTGAAGCTCTAAATTTTGCCCAGTTTTTGATCTTAGTATCTTTTAGTCACAAGTTTGAATACATTGTCAGATTCTAGGTCTCTCATCATTATCTATAAACTAATCATTTTGGCATCTAAATCAATCTACCAGTCATCTATTTTGGTCATATATCCTAAATTTAGAAGTTTTGTCATTTCTTAAAATATTGTAATTATTGATTTATTTGAAGTAGCTATTTTATTATCTTAAGTCTTGGTTTTATGGTTTATGACAAAACTGCAACTATCGATCCACAATCAATGGCAATATTATCAATTTGAGTCATGATATTGTCTGGCTAATCATAGTTTTGTAGGTAACTATCATAGTCATCTCCCAGATATAAAACCATAACTTAAAACTTATGGTTTTGTACCCCCAGTTGTGACTTTACAATATCTAGTTGTGGGTTTGATCTGTACATTCATAGTTTTTCAAAGATAAATTTTTGTAAAAACCTATCAAAATTACTAATCTTTTTGTTGCAGGACCCTTCTCTTGCATGCCAAATCAAACTACTAACATGTGGTCTTGCACATCATTGGTCAAAGGATCTATTTGGCACTTTGAAAGTCAATTTTGATTATCTATTTTGTCTTGTATATATCATCTTATGGTAAAAATCATTTCTTGTATGTGTGTGCATGTGTGTCAACTTGTAAATAATCACTGTATCGTGCCCACCACATATAGGTAATTAAATCAGTTAATTAATTATATCATGTATTTTTCTTGCTTGTCAACCTCTTAGGATAACATGTGACATGAAATTGATCCCCATACATGGGCTTAGTCTATAGGGGTTAGTGTCATGGATTTCATCACCATGCACTAATCAAAATCCATATTCTAATAGAGTATAAATATTAGGGACAAATATCATTAGGATAAGTAGTTGACCCCATATAGGTCATCCATGAAGGGGAAGAGTTAACTCTCTGAACCAGACATTAGATAACACCCTACATAAACTTGGGCCCCAACGTATCTTCATGTATATAGGGGACACCCTTAGAATCCTTATATATACCTAGCATAGGACCTTTCAACTATAAAAAGTGTATCACTATAGGAGTCATTATCAGTTCCAAAGTAGCCATTGAGTGCGAGTAAGGTTGAAAGGGTTCGTTTGACACTATAATAGGTCACCAGCCTATAACCTCACCTATGAAGCTATTGGATGGTCTAGGCATTGGGTTACAAACCCTTTAGTTTACTAATAATAGGTTTATGGCTTACTTGATTGGATGGGTGTTGGTTAGACCCATGTTGTTTGTGAGCCGAGACAGTCTTTTCACCTAAACCTATATACCTATCTAGGTTCTTTGCACATACCATCTTGTATATCCTTGTATCATCCTACCATTTTGAACATCATCACTCCTCTTGTATACATTATCTTTTATATCTTATCATCTTATACATCTTTGTCATTGTTCTCTTATACATACCATCATCTTATATATCCTTGTCTTACCATCTTGTTCATGTCTTTTTATATATCCCTCTAGTCACATCCTATCACTAGAGCCATCTAATACCCTAATAACATCTTGTATAGTCATCCACATCCTATCTTAAGTCCACCCCATCCTTTATCAATCCTTTATCTTGACCTTTCACTCATCACCCATATAGTCTAACCCCACCTTATCTTATTTTAGTTGGCTTTAGGGATCACATATGGGTCTAAACCATCCCCATCTCATCTATTATCATTCTATCAACATATATCATCATACCTATCCTTATCCCATCATCCCAATCATCTTCATCATGTAGTCATATCCCATAGTGAACAAATCAATCCAAGGTCTTGAATTAGTCCTATCATCCACATCATCCCAATCCCCTATCATTCATCATTTAATCATGTCTCATACCCTAGTCAATATCCTACTAGCATCTTATCACTTTATTTGTTTCAAAATATCAACCCATCATCATCAATCTAGCCTATTCTTAACTAGCACCCATCATATCATCTTCTTACTAGTTTGAATCTAGGTACCCATCAAATCCCTAATCCTCTTACTAGATTGGCAACTAGGCCTTGTTGATAGGTTGTTAGCACCTATTATACTATTGATCTAAAATTTGATACTAATATTTAATCCATCCATCCATCATCACTTAATCATACTATCTCAATCCTTTTGACCTATTTTGTTTAAGAACCCCATCCCATCCTTAACCTATATTCATCCTCCATCACCTATCAATCATCACCATGGAGTTAGACATTGTGTTCATAGACCAATATATAGTTGCCCATAAGGATGAGATCTTCTTGAAGTTCCTTATGATGGGTGTTCCACTCCTTAAAGTTGTTGATCCCCTTCAATGTATTGCACCTACCATCCAAGCCCCTTCATGTGAATCATGTACCAATCCTCCATCCGTTAGCCATAAACTATCAACTTCCCCTTCCCATACTAGCAAAGGGAATCCAATCTTAACCACTAATAGTTCATCCACCCATCCACATCAACAACCATCCAATCATAAATCCAATGCTTACACATCTAAGTCAAAACATGAATCAAGTCCTTATACACCCCTTCACATGTCCTTGAAAGCCCTTTTCAAAAAATTAGTCGTCATTAAAATGTTGGTTTATCTGCCTATTTGACATCTTGATCCCACTAAGCCTAAGCCATCCTATTATAAAGATAATCAATATTATGTATATCACCGAACCTAAGGGCATACCATTAACTGATGTTAACCTTTCTAATATTATGTCCAAGACCTCATTAATCATGGTGATATAATAATCGAGGATGAACCAGATGAGTCTCAATCACTAGGTGCACAAGAATAGGAATGCCAAGATTCCATTCCCAATCATGATCAAGCCCTTCACCTTCCAAGCCAAGGTCAAGACATCACACCTATCATCCATGATTGTCTCATCCTTAACAAATACCCCATCACAACTGAGTCTATTCCCCATGAGCCTCCCACTCCCATCTCTCATGAATCCTTTCATGGGCCTAACATTATCAAATCCATCCTTCATATCTCATCTCCACCTCACTCATCACATCAAACACCCCATGTTGAGAGGTCAATCATGGATAATGAATCTCCTATTATCATCATTGCATCATGTACATTGGAAGTCTTATCTTTAGTATGATCATGTTCAATGCAATGATCTGAATCAGATTCCTCATCAAAAATGTCATCCCTCATTAACGCTAATAATGCCTATCTTTTAGAAGATACCTCTAATCTTGGTACTTCCAATCCATCACTAGACATACCTTTAAATGATGAAGTCATAATGAAGTTCTTACAAGATTTATCTATCAAAGATTGTCAGAGTGAGTTTGATCCTCATTCGGATGCATCTACTATAGCTAGTCCTAATGATCATTTTGTTGATCTTGCAAAGATTTTCTATGATGTTAAAATTGGGTCTCTTAGGAACCCATATGAAGACTATGTTTCCCCATCATCACTCATTGACCTCATCATGTCCTCAAAACCACCTTCATCCATCATGGACCCTTTTTTCCTTGTCAATGATTTCTTAATCACCTCCTTCCACAAGGATAGACATGAACATATATCATTGAACCCTTCCTCATGTAATATAATGTGTGTCACAAGTACAAAGGTCCAATACCATAGTCAAAAAGTCAATCAAAATACTAAAATTATCTTTGATCCCATAAGTCAAAGTCAAGAAGAATCAAATCATCAACCTTGTCCAATAATATCTTCTCTTAGTGAAGCCCAATATCTGACACTAGGGGACTATCAAAGTCAAAATAATCATTGTATATCAAGACAAAAATCAATATCCCATGGTGAAGCCTAAAATTAGGCATCATGGGGCAGTTAAAATCCATATAATGTCAAAATCATGGCCAATCATCCTTTAAATAATAATATCAAAGAAGAAACATAAAATTAAAGCATCTTGGATCTCCTGTAGTCTTTTGTCAATTGGCACCAATCAAATGAATCATGTCCCACATTTCTATTGATGTATACAACTACCAGTCATAATCCTCCATCACCCCATCCTATCACAATCATATCATTCATTTTAGTCCTAAACCTCCATCACCCATCATACCATCCTATCCTAATCCTATAATCCATCAAATTCAATCTCTAAGTGAATCTATACATCTCATCACCTCCTCAAGCAACATTGTCTCTCCCAGGGGAAATGAAGACACATGGTCTAGATATCTAGAGGGGTCTCATTCAAGCGTCATCGAAGGTCACACATACATCATTCCATTTATAAATGACAACATGTCCCTAACATTACAGATCTCTAGAATAGGTGTTAGATAAATAATCCATCAAGTGTCCACACCTTGCATCTCACCCATCATATAATAAATTGAGATGCCATCCCAATAATAGTAAAAAAAATATCATTCATCCAATGGTGAAAACAAATCTTCTAGTGCCTTGGGAAAGTACAATGATGAAAACTAGTCCCCAACATCATGGTAAAATAATATTGTCTACATTAAACATCAATACATGGGGGAAAAATCCATCCTTTCCATCCTACTTATCAAATCTCTCATCAACCTTGTCAATCTTACCCATCTTATCCTTTGGTCTATTATCCATATCCCTCCATCCATATCATGTCCTCCATCTTATCTTTTCTCTCTTAACCTTTGTAAGGAAGTATAAGGTGTCTTGAAAACTGTCCCCATATCATCTTGGCATATCCTCTAATGGACACCTTGGCAACTAAACATCTAGTTCCTTCATGATGTGGTCATTAGAAATCCTAGTCCCTTATTCCTTGGTCCTCATCCCCTTTTCAACATCATTCTCATCTATCATTCCATCCATCCTCATCCTGGTTGCTATGCTGGTATTACCTTTGCTAGTAACCCCATTTGTACAGTGTACATACATATTCCAAAAATCCCTAAAAATTGAAATATGTCAAAAAAACCCTAAAAATCATAAATCTAAAAACTCCAAAAATTATCCATGATGTCTTGTCTTATCCCCAATCCCCTAGTCACATCCATCTCCATCCATTTCATACCTTCCCATATTTAGATACCATGTTTTGTCTTAAAACCCAATCGAAGTGGTCACCCATCCTATCATATCTTCATCATCCTTTTGGCTAAGTATTATTAACATGCATCACCTTGTCAAAGATTTAATCTAGCACCCATCACTTCTTATCAGTTGCCTTTTTTGTATCTATCACCCATCAACTCACTTCTTTGTTAGTAAGAAAGGTAATTTATCCCATCACCTTCTTTATCATTTCCTCTTCATACCTAACACCCATAAGATTACTTTTTTGCTAATATGGAGGGTATTTGATCCCATCATCTCCTGGTCTCTTTGATAGATTAGACTCTTGTAAGGCCTTGTCTATTGGTAATCCTTGGTCATCACTTTTCTAAATCACCTTTCTTGGATACTTTTTCAATTCTATTTTGAGATCAAATCAGTATTAAAAGACCTTATTCCATCATCCATCCTTCTAACCTAAAATAGGGCAACATCTCATCCATATCCTCATCCAAGTCCTTATCCTCATCCTAATCCTAGTCATGATCATCCTCTCCAAAATCTAGGTCTATCCTACATCATAATCCTCCTAGTCTAGCCCATCACCTAATCACTCATCCCATCATTAGACAAGGCATTGTGACATCGTATGTACATACTCGTGTGTGTTTCTTTTTTGTTCTATTTGAATTGTTTGTATGTCTTTTATCATGTAAATATTTATTTATCATGTCTCTTTTCGTCTATTGGGAAACAAATGAGGATGCTATGAGGACACCAAAAGTGTACTCAAAGATGTAGAGTTTGATACTTACCCATGCACTTTGGCCAAAATTCTCTTGATCACGTCTATATCATGGGGCATACTGCCAAGTGACATATTTAATGGATTACATAGACTATGATGACATTTATGGCATTTGTGATGGCTTGATCACCTACACTCTCATCATCTCATCATCCTTATTCCCATTGCTAATATAGTAATTTAAACCCATCTAATTAACATACAATCATTAATCCCAATGTCATCATATGAGTCATATCTTATAATCACTAACATCATCCTTTAATCACTAATACTCATCATCATCATTATCATCTCATCTATCAATTTTCATTTATCCTTGAGTCAAAACTACATCAGCCTAAGGTATTTTAGGACTATGTAGGAAACACCTAGTTCTAATTTTCATGCCTAGGGATAGCTCGACCACCATTTATCCTTCATCACCGTCATGTTCTCAAATTAGTCATTTGACAACCATATATTATTTTTACACCCCAAATTTTATAAAAGTAGCTTTGTCCTCAATCAACACTCCTAATCAATATTATCCCTTTTTTGAGCTTCTCATAGCATGTGTCCTTGCTATGGGACTTATCATTAGCTTGAACCCATATTATTTTAATCAATTTCATTTTATCAATATAAATAATTTATAAACATTCATCATCTGTTGAGAACCCATCACTTGAGCTATCATCACTCTTAGGGCATCTATTTGGTCAATTGGGGCATCCCAAGCCCATTTTTACCATCTGAGTCTTATCCCACCCTAGGTTTTTAGTTCAAGCAACCATCTGGGTCAATTTATCCCTAAATTCTCCCTCAAAGGGGTATCATATCCTATTAAAGTTTAACACCGTATCTTACTAACATTTACCACCATCTGACATCATGATTTTTCTTTGCAAGACCATTACTCCTTCCGCTCAAAATGCCCTTTCAAAGAGGGGCAAAATATATGCACTAAATTATGCTCACCCCACTAATTATACTAATTTCCACTAATTTAGTCTAATTCTTATATTTCCTAGTCAAATTAACTATTGGCCTAATAACCCACATCCCATTCCTATATCCCATAAACCTTTACCTGATCCTAAAACCAATTAATATCCCCATTAGACCTCTAAAAGGGCCTATTACCTACTAACCTACTTCCTAAATGAACTTGACAATTTAAAATTCATATTTATTCACCTACCACCCTAGCCACCCTATCACCCTAGCCATTCCTACATCCCTATGAGTCCTAAACCTCATTAATTCCCATTTAAACCCCCCATTATCCCCTAAACTAATTGAAAAGCCTCTAGAACTAGAGAAGATCCTCTAAGACTTTAGAAGTTTCTAAACTAGAGACTTATATATAATTTCAAATTCCCCTAAAATTCCCTCCATTATTCTATAAAAATCCATGCTTAGGCTATGGAAAACTAACGTGAATACTCATAGCAAATCCATGTCCATTTAGCTAACTAAGCCATCTACCAAGCCCATGAAGAATCCATGCTAGTCCATGAATCAAGCATCTATTAGCAACATCTCTAATCAAGCATCAATCATCACAATGTCAATTTGACTAAGGTAACATTTCATCCAATCTCTTATATCTTACATCCATTGAATCATGGTTTAAAAAATTTAGGATTTTAGATTTAAGTGTAGGATTGAATAGCTATTTCATCCAATTACATTTAGGTCTTAATGGCTTTAGATCTTACTTAGTGGTTAGATATTTGAGTAGTTTAAATTGTATAATTTAATCATAGAGCTCAAATTTCACCCACAAAATGTATTATTTATTATCCAGTGATATGTGAAGAAGTAGTTGCATTCTAATTGTGTAGGCGGATACAGGGATTGAATGTTATGAAAATATTTATTTATTATTGAAGATTGTGTTGGTAGTTATTTAAGTAGTTAGAATATTTATAGATTTATAATACTATCATTTTTATCTTGGTATAAAAATAGTGTATTTTGTATCACCACAAGAGATTCCTTGTGTAATTTGCATTTCAAAATTGTTTGGTCTTTTGAATATTTTAAACTATCAGTAGATTGTACAGGTCTTATAAATCAGGAAAATAGTTTACAAGTAGTTAAGTTGAGTTGATATAGTTGTATATTTATAAAAATTTATTATTAGTAATATAATATTTCATAATTGTAAGAGCATGACCTTAATAAATAAGTCTAGGAAGAATTATAGGCTTATGTATCTAGGCATGACTTAAACTCAAAATTAATAATGTAATAATAAAGTTATAAAAGGCTATACAAGAAATTACATCGAGCATAAGGTCTTGTGTTGTCTTTATTGATATTGGGAGTGTAATATTCAAATTAAGTTAATAAATCTCTATAAATCAACTTTGAGCAAAATGAATTCAAGTCTTATCTATGATTAGTCAAACAATGTTAAATTAAGGTCTTCTGCTCTCATAAGCATGTACAAGTGACAATGTCCATTTGTTAGAATTAAGAGAAAAATTGCCTTAATAAATCCTTAATACCCCTAACTAAAATATTTGATCAAAATCATAATTTTAGTAATATAATTTATTTCTATTTTTCTCAAGTTGTGAGGTTTTTTACTTCTTTCAAGTCAGTTATTTTTTTCCTTTAGAATATGAGATAAACAAATAGTTAGAATGGCCTAAAAATGAAACTAAGTCTCAATAGAAATTATTATAGACTAAGAGAATTGGTATTTGCATCTAGGATAAATTTTTGCTTACTCGATCCTAAATGGTACCTCAATTCCAAAGGGAAATCATGCAAAATTCATTATTTTCTCTATGGAGTTGCTTAAGAATCGACATCTTATAAATTACTAGAAGTCAAATTCCTTAAAAACAAAATTTATTTTCAATTATTTTTAGCTTCATATTAACCTAGGAATTTTTAGATATGGTTTATCCCAATGTTTATCATTTGAGGTAAGCCATTTGAAATCTAGTTCGTTAGCTTTTATATAAGAAAGAAAATATTTTTTTGTTAAATTCAGTTTGGTTTGGTAGTTTTGTTTCATGTTTTATTCACCCTAAGACTATTTTTATGTTTCCTATGAGATGCCTATAGTTCATAAAATGGTTCTTGGCTTCAGAATTTTTTTTTCCTTTCCTGGGATATTTTATTAGAGGTTGTTTTCTGAGCCATTTTGTGTGTTTGTGCCCTGGATGTGCCCACTTAACACTCTTCACTCTTTTGGTAAACATAATGATTTAGTTTGTCTTGTTAATTATTTACCATCATTATCATCTTATTCTCTTTTTGATATGGATTCAAATTTAAAAAAATTAGCAAGGCTAAAATGTTTCTGGTAAATGAGTGAGCTCATGAAGAGCATGATCCAATTTTACTTAGTTTGACCAATCTTACTTGTCTTCAAAATTTGTGTTGTGGTTCTTTGGTGTTAGTCTTATAGATCATTCAATCTAGTTGAACTTGAATCTTAACTAAATGAGCGACATGTTTATCATATTGGGTTGGTATGAAGCTCATGTGTGTTTTGGTATTGAGGTGTGTAGGATTAAAAACTCCCTTGTAATAAGTTATGTATACCAATTTTAGTCCCTTATTTCCATTAAATAGAGTTATTTTTTATCCATTAACTGAGATAAATAAATTACCTAATTCTTTATATACTTGTGTGTGTCACACTCTTTCATAATGTTTTGAAAACTTTATAACTATTAATCCACTAAACAACTACAATTAATAAAGTATCATTGAATTGACTTAACAATAAAATAAAATAAATAAATGGGTTTGGTTCAAAAAATTTGATCTTAAATTTAACTTCACTTTAAGTATCTTCACTTTAACTTGACTTTAGGGCAGCTCTAGGCCACTTAGGAATGCCAAACATTGCATATGGAGAACTAATATGTAACGTAGAATATGATGTTGGGTGTATATAGTGTAGAGAATGGCATGGAATTTGTCATTCCATTTGGTCAATTGGTGTGTAAGTGATCATGTGGAAATAATGTGCCACATACATTCCCACAAATATGATATCTAAGTATATGGATTATGAATTAAGTTGTAATGAATTGTACTTGAGTATCTAAAATCAATATGGGAATGGTCATGTAGTGCTTGAGGCCCCCAATCCAAGTTGAACAAGTGTGAACCTGAGTAAAATTGAGTATAACTAATAAAAATGTAGTTGAATCTATGCAAATCTGTATTGTACATGTTGTAATGTTTTGGCCAATCTGAGTTGTTTTGAAATTGAGCCTACTGGATAATAGCATCATATATTAGATAGTAGCACTATGTGACACTAATGTCCTAATTTTGGTACTAGTGTCCTTCTGGTCTAAATTTTGTATAATAGTACTACTTTTTGGGTCACTATTTTCTCATTGTGTTTACCTACGTCTATTTTTTTGTAATTGAGCTTTTGTGCTAAAAATTGTACTATGAGTGTAGTATAGGAGCCTAATATCAATAAAAAACCTTATGAATACTCCTCTTTTGAGGGGAGCTGTTGAACCTATGTAATAATTTCTCCTCAAAATAAAAATCTTTACAAAATGTGTATTAGTTAGAGCATATATGATAACTATGTGGTAATCCAATATAATGTGCATACATAACATCATGATGTGAGATAATCTGAGTATAAGTATGTAATGTAAGATGTATGTCATGTCTAACATTCAAAAGGGTGTCAAGATAGACATAGTCAATGTATATAATAATAAATCTAAGTAAAATTGAGTAGCTACCTAGGGGGATGGGGCATGATTTCCATCACGACACCCAAGTAGGAAAGTTAGATGTAGGAGGTACATCATGGAATTGAAAACTAGTGTGTGTAACAATAAAAGACAAGTGTCATGGCCATGACACATATAAGAAAGAATACATATAATACACATGAGACATGCAAAAAATAATAACATATTCAAATTCCATCAAATAGAAGAAGCAAAGAAATATAATCAAGTATAAACTAGATAAGCTAGAAATGAAAGTATGCATAAACATAGAATACAAATCTATGTAATAAGAGTTGGGATGTACATATACTAAGTCTAAAGTATTAATAAATAGAAAAAAAATATGAGTAAGAGTAGAAATGATCAATATCAAGATATAACAATGTTAAAAAAGAATGTAGAGTATATAAGGATAGAACTTGGTGATTGAAACTATGTATAAGATGCCTCCAAGTGGGATAATGTGTCAAGTGAGGAACCATGAATTAGTATATATACCCACAGTGGGTAGATAATAGAAAGTCTAGATCAGTTTAGTGGACTTGAGTCCTATAGCAATCATAACACTCTAAATACCCCAAATATTGTTAAAGTGTCATAGTACACATGATAATGCTTGACCTGTTATCAATCATAACACTCTAGATAGGATGATGATCTATGTAGGCTTGTACAAATGGTTCATATAAATATGTATCATCATAAAAAATATCCTATTTTGAGAAGGTGATAAATGGTCTAACTAGAACTATAGTGTGGTACATACCAATGATGTTGTGCAATGGGTGTGCCTCCTTTATAATAGATATGAAGCTAGTGGCGGATGTACCTGATATGTGTAGTGAACACTTGAAGTGCTCCCTACCTCATTCTCTCTATGCTTTTTAAAAATAAATCAGAGATCATCTTTAATGTATTAGCTTCCATTTGTTGTACTTTTAGTGCCTCTATGGGTGTACCCACATTAATAATGTTAGCCTCAATCAAATCTTGTACCTTATGATTTAGGCTTATGTATTTGTTTTTTGTATGGCTAGGTACCCTATGATACTCTTAGAATACGTTGGAATCATAGCTCTTTGTAGGAGGTTGTGTCATATAAAACTCTTTGATGGGAGGGAGAGATATGACATTGCATTCTAAGAGCTATTGTAAAACCCATGCTAGTGATTTTGGAAGGTTGGTGAAGATTCGATGTTGAGGAGCTAAAAAATCCAAGGAGATGGCTCTGAAGCTATGTTAATTATTGCCTTTTAATCACTCTTGTTATCAGTGGCCCTTACCTTGTATGTAGGCTTACTTGAACTCTTAGCAGTTGATTTTGATCCATTGGTATATTTTAATTTGCCCATTGATATAAGCATGACTTATTTTTCTTTTACTATGTGACACAAATATGTGGATGTTGAAAACTTCTTAAACAAGATAGTTGCATGTAATGATAGAAAAAGACTATGTTTGAAGATGTATTGAAGCTCTTTATTTACCATGGGGCTAGTTAATTTAGCTAATATAGTCTCATATCATAAGGCGTATTCGGTAATAGGTTCATTTGACTTTTGTTTCAATTGTGCAACTTGAGCATATGAGATCTTATCACTGATATTTATGGAGAAGTGTGCTAGAAATATGTTTTCCAAAGGATTGAATGCTATGATAGATTGATTTGGTAAATCATAAAACTACTGTAAGGCATAGCCCTTTAAACTATGTGGAAACAACTTTTTGAGAAGCTAATCATTGGATGTGTATTCCAAACATGTTGCATGAAAAGCTTAGAGATGGTGCTCTAGGTCACCTTTACCATCATATAATGTAAGATTAGGTTCCATGAATCCAAATGGAAAGGGATTTTCTGCTATGTGGAGATCCAAAGGTGTATATAAGATAATTTTAGAATCCAAGGCATGTGATGGCCTAGTAGCTCTCTTCTCAATATGTAACACCTTAGCTTGCAGAGTATGAACCTCATGCATAAGGGATTGTACATCTAGAGTGGAGGAACTAACCACAAGAGGTGTAGTTATCATTAAAGGTTGTCAGATTGCAATTGTTGGCTATGATAGTTGAGTTGGCTACACTATAGGTGTAAAATTGCTATTAGCTGGGGAAGTTGAAGATTGACCATTGTTTGATTTATTATTAATTTTCATTATGGGATGTAAAATTTGTGCATGATCGAGGGGTTATTTTTGAATTCTATCTTTGATGCTCTATATGATCTCATCCTTGTAGAAAATTAAGTTGTCATTATTAGGTGGAAGGAGAGTGTCCTAATTTCCAATTTGTGTATCATCTTGATCATGATTATATTATTCGTCTTCAAATGCATTATCATTGAAGTCCACATAATTAGGGTGTGAAGGATCAATGAAAAGAGATAAAATAGGTATGTTATTCATGGTATAAGCCTAAATAACAAGAATATTAATATGCTTTATAGGATTACCACCTAGCCTAGTATTTCTTCTTAATGGAAGAGATATAATTTTCTTAGATGGCATATAGTAAACAAAGTGAAATAGTGCTCCTAAAATAGAATATATAAAATTTAAAAAAATTAAAGAAGATAATAAAAATAATAAAAATAAGGATACAAACCCTTTGAGCATCTAAGGCTAGGGTTTGAGTAATGTTCGAAGTCAGTCGAATTCACCAAATATTTTAACCTTTTAGGATGTAACTATATGTAAATCCTATATTTGATTAAAGAGTTGAGTAGACTAAATAAGGTAAATGATATGAAACAAATATAACTATTGATTTTTTATAGAATTTACTAGCTTTGACTTTTCTAAAAATAGTAATACATAGTGAAAATAAAGACTTAGTTGAAAAACTCATGATACAGATGATTTGAGTGCTAAAAATTAAGATGGAAGTTGGTCTGAGTGTCACAAACTAGATCTCTATGTCAAAACTCTTAGATTATATCACCATAATTAGATAGTAGCACCATTATTGGCAAAATGTTGGTAGTGTCCTGATATTGGTGGTAGTGTTATCTATGTATGATTATCCTGAACTTATGGGTGCACATGTGTCTATATTTTTGGGATCTATTCTTGCATGCACGAGTTCTAAAACCCTGTATTATGCCTATGAAAATTGATTTATTATGCAAACCCTAATCCTTCATATAACTAGGGCATGATATAAAAATTGTGTTCATTAGTAAGGTAGGCTAAACATATTTAACACCCCACTATGAAGAGAGTTGCCTACATATGAATACTTTAAAGAAGGATCAATCTTGATGTAGTTTTCCCCACCTAAGTTTTGGTACAAGTGCAAGTGATGATAGTATGATAATGGCCTTGAGTACCTTAAGTGTGCTTGAGATTAGAAATATAAACAATCTATGCTTAGGGCTGATGTAGATGGTAGTATGAAGTAGGGTAGAATAGGGATTGACAATCTTAATTGTGCTAAACTTATTTCATATTTGAACATGTATTTTGCATTTGATTTCCATCTAGTGGATAGAGGACTAAAAGTCATGTATTTATATTGTTTTATTACTTTCGTGGATGATAAAATATGTTAAGGCTAACCTTAAGAGGCTTTAGTTTTGAAAATATATCAATTTAGAAAAATCTAGGGCAAAGGACATTAGCACCATTTTTTGGGACACTAGCACCATGTGGCTCTAGTGTCTTTATGATGGCACTAGTGTCTAGCTAGAAAAACACTAGGTACGGAGGGCCAAGATTAGGAAATGAGGGTATAGGACTAATTTGGAGTTGACTATGGATGCATGTGGCCCACATGAAGGATGGATAAGTGTGATAATAGGCTCTAAGATAGGTCTAGGGATAAGTTAGGTATATGTAGTCTCAAGTAACACTCTTAGCACTCAAATACTAATTTTGGGTGATTACACTATAACATGCTAATTACAAGGATAACTTGCACATTAAATAACAAAAAAAGACAATAAATGGTTATTTAGACTAAAGAAACATCATTTATAGATAAAGTCACACTTATTATATGAAAAAACATAGATGTAACTGTACACCAAATTTGGGATTCAAACAAAATATTATCAAAGAGATAATGAAAACCCAAAAATAATGACACCAATAAGAAGGGATAGAAAAAGCAAATCAGAATACAAAGCTCATGCTCACCATAATTTTTACCTTCTCATAGCTCTGATCTAAGATTTGTATGCTTGACCTTGATTGTTAGATTGCTTGTAAATGCTTGATAATGGCTTGGATAGGCTTGAAAATGGCTTGCTTCCTTTCTTGTGTTATTCCTGTATGCATTCATTCACTTATTCATTAGCTTGAGCAAGTGAGGGTGTGTTGGTTTTATAGATTCATAGAGGGAGATCCTATGGTCCAAATTTGAATTTTGGGCCATCAAGATCTAGGGTGGAGGATTTTCCATGGAATTTTTAATTCCATGGAATCCCCTAGAATAGAGAATTCTAGAGGAAGAGGGCTAGAATGGAGAGATTTCTAGAATTCTCTAATTCTAAATATCTCCTTATAGGGTTTTAGGGGTTTAAGAAAGGCTAGTGTAGGGTGGTGGGTGGGTAGCTAGGATTTTCTTGAATTTTTAATTGGCAAGTGGCATTAGGGGTAGGTTTAGTAGGTAATAGGTTTTGTTTAGGGATTAATGATAGGATTTATTGGTTTTGGGATGGGATAAAGGTTATGTAGGATGTAGGAATGAGATGGATATTATTAAGCTAATAGTTAATTTAGTTAGGGAAAGTGGGATCAGTGGAAATTAGAATAATTAGTGGGGTGAGCATAATTTAGTGCATACATTTTGCCCCTCTTTGAAAGGGTATTACGAGTGGATAGAGTGAAAGGACTAATGGTCTTTCAAAGAAAAACCATATTGTGGGTGATTTTTAGTGGATGATATTAGGAGATATGATGCCCCCTCAAGGGGATATGCGGGGAAGAATGAGCCGAATGGCCAAAAAGGAGAAATAATGGGTGGGATGAGATGGCTAGACAAGGGGATGGGATATAAGATGTGGGATAAGAGAGGAAGAAAATGAGGTCAACATCGAGCGATGAGTTACAAATTGAGAATAATGCCCTTGGAAAGGACACATGCACCAAGAAGAGAGATGATAAGTGTCATGGTTATAGACACATCCTAAGCAAGGACACATACATGGGAATAAACCATAATGTGATGATGATAGGATAGATGGCCACAAGATTTAGACATATCCCGACTAAAGATGCATGCAAGGGAGGGATATAGGCCAAGATAACATGATTTGATAAGATAGGATGGGTGTAGCTCAAAGATAAAGTTGATCAATATGATGATGATAAGAATAAATGATATGATTGAGTGACCAAAAGATTGGGATGATGCCTTGAATAAATGAGCATGCAAGGGGTGATAGGGATCGACTGGGTTTAGAGAGGATAGGAATCTAGGTTGGATTAGGTGGACAAGAAGGCTAACTATGAGAGTGGAGGTTTGATATAGGCAAATGGTGAGTTTGGGAGGTCATCTGCATTCTTTGTTTATGAACGTCTAGAGCTTGAGTTGAGAACCATGGATTGTATTCCTTGATCTTCACATCATGGTGAGTCTAAACATATTAACAAGAGCTCGAGGCATGACCAGTGGTCAGTGTATCTCCCATTCTCTATTTTTGTTGATTATTTTGGTCTTTTTAGGGTAGAAAACAATTAAGGTGTCATAGATTTACAATTCCACGACTGTGAATGGTACCCACAATCATGGTATTGTAGACATGAGTAGTGAGATTGGGATATAAGATAATGGGATTGTAATCTCACTACTAGGGGAGTATCAAGATTATAATCCCACTACTAGGTGAGTTGTAGGATTAAAATCTTGCTACTAGGGGAGTAGCAAGATTACAATCCTGCTACTAGGGAATAGTGAGATTGCAATATCATGAGAGGGGAATAGTGGTATTACAATACCATAACTGAGAAGTGGTATTATTGCAATACCATTATTAGGGGTTGAGTAGATTAGTGAGGTTATGATATGGGATAGTGGGCAAAAGGACTAGGGAGGACTAGTTAAAGAGTAGATGTCTCTGGTCATAGATTAGGCTAAGGGGTGGGATAATGGCAAGATAAGGTAAATAGGGAAATGGGGGAGATGAGTGGACTAATTATGTGTTCATGATGTAGGAGTGCTTAGGCATATTGGCATCTCAATCAAGGCATCTAAAGGTACTACATGAGATGTCGTGAGTGACGAATGAGGAGTATGGGGTTTTGAACCTGATAGGGTTACACGATGTAGTGACCATACTATTGATTTGGATTGACCAAGCATTGATCACAGTGCTAGTAAAGTGATGGCACTCCAAAAATAGTTCATTTCATTTTGTGATCAAGGAGATGATTGTTACCTTAGAGGATGTTTATAGGATTTTTCATTTGCCAATGATTAGTGCTAGGATTTATTAGAGATCACAAATGGTGATCTAGACATTGTAGTAGTTGGGTTTTAGTTTATAGATTAGTGTGTATGATAGATTGATTAACCTTGATCAATATTGATGGGATGAGTCTTTGGATAGACTTTCACTAGTGGTTATCGATCTTATATCAATCATTCTATTTACAGATAAGAGTGGAAGATGGTTTCACCTTGGCTTAGGAGAGGTGGTGGCAGATATGGTTCATGATCATTAAGTATATTCATGGGGACCTATCATGCTAACTCACTTATATAGGGAGCTACATCTTGGCACTTACAAGGATGCATAAAGCTTTAGTCCATCATTTATATTATAGATATGGAGCTAGGATCACATTGGGATTCAATGAACATTGGGGGTTATTATTGATTTAGAGCTAGGACAAGTGATGACAAGTCAATGGCATGTGGTGGTAGGTGTGGCACAGGAGTATGTAGGGTATTTTCTCTTTTACAGGGAGGCATTCAAAAACTTGTAGCTTGAGA